>JAQZBX010017329.1:0-35681 GCA_029593785.1 Cabassous unicinctus | reverse complement strand
GTGCCCTCACAAGGAGGCCTCGGGACGCGAACCCGGGCTTCCCATATGGTAAACGGGGGCTCTATCCACTGAGCCACACCCGCTTCCCTACTCTAGGAGGTTTTGTTTCTTAATTATATAAACCCCAAAGCACTGTGATCCAATAAGGTCTAAGTGCTCAGCAAAGCATTTTATAAATGATTTTATTAAGCTCCTTGTGGAGTCTTTTATTATCTTAAATAATCAGAAAATGAATGAGGTTCTTTGAGATTTGGCAACTTTAAGATTTTAGAAGTTGTTAAGTGGAGAAGGTAGGAATAAGATCCAAGTTGAGTTCCTTTGGCAAAAGAATTACTTGTGCCACTGGTCCATGTCTCAAACAACCAGAAACTCACTCTCCATCATTGCAATTATTTAGAAATGCCTTGCCAGTTATATTCTCTTTACTCTCAATGACAGAAAGGAAGGCATATTGGATAAGCTGATACAATGGAAGAATTCTGATGCACAAAATGTCCTAACTAAGGGTCTTCCAGGGCAAAAAAATAGAAAACAACACCACCATCCAAATGGGTAATTATGTAATTCCACCATTGAGATTATTTAGAAAACAGCAGGGGGAGAAATACCATCCACTGTACATTCCTCGAGAACCTCCAATCAAGGGCTCTAGCCATTTAAAAACATGTTTCCTGGCTTCAGACTGGTTATAAATAAATTTAATAAGGGAAAAAAAAAAATCACTGCACCATTTACAGTTCTCTCTCAACTCCAGCTGACAAAAATCCAGTCCAGATGTTTGTTTTGCAAGAGTAACAGCAAGAGGGTGAGCCTCAATCATGAGTATGAAAGCCCCAGAAGAAAAGGATGAGTTTGAAGAGAAAGGGAGAGCAAGGTTAGCAGGGAGGGTGTGCACAAACCTTATTTGATACTGATTTAGCAGAAACACGATCATTAATTTATTTTGTGCATAAGAAATCCAGTTTATTACCCTCTCCCCCGCCTCATCACCCTTTTCAAAGCCACAGGGGCTTGGCTGGTAAAGCCTGAAATGGTTGTTCCATAACCTTTGCTTTTAAGTTAAACAAATGACCTCAGATTTTGGAGCAGTTGTTGACTCAGGGGAAAGTATGCCATTAAAAGCGTGCCAGAAACAGATTTAATTGGTACAAGTCCTAAAAAGTGCTCGAAAGAGCATAGGCTTCCTGCATATAGATTTCAGGGAAATTACTCAAAGGCTGCACAGCTTTGTCAGAATTTGAGATGTGAAACAAGGCAGCTGAAAAGCTCCGTATCAAAAGAATAAATTCAATTCGGGAGATATTAATCTGATTACCTAAGTAAGGCTGCGAATCGGATATGCTCCATTGTGTTCTCTCGTTCAACCTGGACAGCTGGAGGAGCCAATAATTTCCCTTTCCCTGGCATATAATTAAGTTTTAAGAGACGATCAAGTTACGGATACAAAGTTTTAAGAAATATTTCATTCAGGAGTGGCATTTACAGTGCTCGCCTGATGCAAGAGACATTGTTCGCTTTATTTCCTTGAGCCACGCTGGAGTGTGTGTGGATCAGGGCCTAGGGGCTTGGTGTTTGTGTTTCAGGCTACAGTAAACGCCCTCTGTGCACCTGCCTGGAGGAAAAACCAGTCCACCCGCCTTCCAAGACAAAAGGGCCCTGTATTAAGTGCTGAAAACCCAGACGTGAATTGACCCTGTCAAATTCCAGCTAGGGGAAAAAAATCAGTTATTTCATCCAATCCAAGAGGAGCTATCGTGTAGGTTTTTGGATTTCCTTTCTCATCCCCACTGAGTCTGAACAGAAGTCACTTCCTTTCGCATAGTCTCCATGCCTTTCTAGATTCCTTTGCTGATGGCACAATCTATTGTCTGACACACCATATTCTCCAGTGATCAATACACACTCTCCTGCTTTTGCGCCACCAGACCCTTCCCATCAGAATCTCACTTCGGTCATTAAGAATATGCAAGTACATCCTCCCAAAGAGATATCATTACTAACTTAGGTGTTTTCAAAGATTTCCTGAATGCACACTTATCACAAACTCCAGGTACACTTAGAGTTGTAAGAACGCGGGCCAAAGGATCATTATATTACCTTCGTGTCCATCGTGGCTCCCAATGCCAATTGGATAAAGGCCGTACTGGGCCACACACACCAGTTTTAGATGATTTCCCTTGGGAGAGCTGTTCTGCTTGGCCTTGTTCTAATTCATATCTAGAATCATACTAGTTTCAGATGATCTCTGTATTTTCATGAGGAGAAGTGACTTCTCATAAAATTTAAAACCCAACCGTGTGAAGTTTTATTCTTGAATTTCATCAGAAGCATGGGCAACTTTAGCCCAGGCCAGAGGAATAAAATGAAAAGGACAGACTGATTATTCCAATTTGAGAGTGCAAGTTGGTTACGAAGTCAAAAAAGGACCTGGGAATTGCAGTCTCCTGATTCTCTAGGCCAACCCTAAGTGGAGGTAGAATTAACTAAATAATGATTTTGATAATGATTTAAAACTCCCATAGATAGTAAGGCTTTGGCTACAGAACATTTTTGAGTATATTTGGTGAAGAATAGCTAAATTTCAAGAATTAACAGCTTTCTCAGGGTTGCTCCAACAGCTTCTCCAAACGCTAGCCCTGAGGGGCAGGAAAGCCAGGTGATCAGCACAGGAAAGCTAGGTTCCCTAGCATGACTATTCCACCAGGATGTGCTTAATTGTTTGTATCTTGAGAAAGCATAGAAACCAGGCAGCAGTTTATCTGAGTTGGTGCTCATTAAACAGCTGGCCAAGAAAAACCGTCACCCACCACAGGTGCTAAGCTACACCTTGGCCAGCCCAGCCTGTGGAGCTCTCAGGGAAACACAGGGATGCTTTACAGTCTGCCACTTTATGGTGGGTCTAACCCAGTGATCAAGATTACCTGTTGGCTGATATCCAGGCACTACATTCACTGTGATTCAGGACAGACTGATCACAAGAGTCCATCTTAGCTCTGCCCTGATCTCCTAAGATGGTTGCCCAAGCACTGATGACAATGATCTCTCCCCTCCATGAGTGCCTCTGACATTAACAGCATGCCTCTCTCATCCTGCTAATTCTCTAGGTGTTGTGCTGTAGTGTGACTTTACCTGTTTCATTTGTGTGGGCCTCAGTTCCTGACCTTTCCCTCTTTTCTTATCCTCTCCTCTCCTATCCATTGTAGTATAACACATACAGCCAGTTTAGATGTCTGGTTTAGCTTCATGACAGTAGGCAGGAATACCAAGGTTCAAACCAGATAAAGCTGCCCAAAGCTAGAATTAGCTTTTATGCTCCTACAGGGCAGGGACAAACCTGTTATTGTTCTTGTTACCCTCTGAACACCCAGCAAGCATTTCACATTATAGATGATCCATACTGAATGAATAAATGAACGAAGCCAATGCTCAAGTTTTGTTTTCAATCCCACTTTTCTTGGGACAGCTCTGCAATGAAAACAAGGAGGGGAGAAATCTGAACTTTACCATAGACCCAGGAGATCTATGGTGGGCATACACAAGATGACTCATTGAGATGTAGAAAGAAAATAATGGAATCTATCTCACTTTAAAGAAAACAAACAAACATATTTCTGGCATGTTTTACATAATTTAATAGAGTAGTAGCATCTAAATTTTACAGATAGCAACTTTACATATTTTGGGGGAATGTGCTAAAAAGTGATGGGTTGTGGGTTGAAAAAATATGAAGAGTATTGCTCTAGAATAGTAACAGTGACAAAGGGATGTGCCAAAATCCCCATAGCAGGGTCCAGCCTGGGTTTGCTTTAGGAAGATCTTTAAAGGATGAGCAGAGAGGCCTGAGGATCGAAAGAGAAAATAACAAGCTGCCTTTATAGACAGAGAACAAAACAGAGGAAGCAAACTGAAAAAGCCTGCAGGCATTGTCTAGTGTAACCCTCTATGTGAATGGCTGAGAGAACTGAGGCCCAGAGAAGTTATGTGACTTGCTCAAAATAACACAGATGGTTTGTGGCATAGCTGGTCCTTGAACAAAGTTCTCCTAATTTCAAAATCCAGTGCTTTTCTACTGTCTAAACACACTACTTCTCTAATGTCCAGCTGTAAAGAGATATCAGGGTACATACAAAGAAGCAGCCACCACTACTTTATTGAAACACAGAATCCTCTCAACTCCAGCAATGACAGAAATATGTGGCCATAGGTTCTATCTGAAGTAGTTGAATTTTCATTCTGTAGAGTAGAGCATAGACTCTGGAGCCAGGCTCTCTAGGTTTGAATCCTGCCAAAACACTAGTTATGTGACCATCAGGAACTGAAGTAAACTCTCTGTGCTTCAGTTTCTTTGTTTGTAAAATGGTGTAATAATTGAACTCCACAAAGTTGTTGAGATCTAACATGTTGTACAGTGCCTGAAGCATAGTAGGCTCTCAAATTTATTATTGTTGTTGCTATTGTTAGCAAAAAGAACATAGAATATGTATTTATTTCCAAGGTGCCCTTTAGTACTTTGTCATTTGCTATTTTTTCTCACCTCCTAGCAAATAATGATAGCTTGATACTATTTCTAACTATAAGGTGCCTTGATAAATGGAGGATTCACCTATTATTATTCATCACACACAGTCAGTTTAGGTACATTATTAAGATTGTCTGTACTTTGAAGGAATTTTGGAGTATACATGATGTATGGATGAGAAAAACCACAATAAATGTTTCATGCTTGTCTTAGGTAAATACAGGTAAAAAGCCTTAAAAATTCTCTTGATTGTCTCCTTTGTAGCTGCAGGTACCTCATTCATTCATCAAATATTTATTGAGTGACTACTATGTCATAACAAATATCACAGACTGGTTGGCTTAAACCACAGGAATTTATTGTCTCAGAGTTTTGGAAGTTAGAAGTCCAAACTCAAGGTGTTGGCAGGCCCATACTTCCTCTAAAGTCTGGAGTGTTTTGGTGGTGGCTTGCTGGCAATCTATAACTCAAATTGTTGCCACCATCACGTGGGCATCTGTCTCCTGTCTCCCCTCCTGTCTGCAAATTTCTTCTGCTTATAGGGATTCCAGTCATATAGGATTAAGGTCCACTCTGATTCAGTTTGGCCTCATCTTAATAAGATCTTCCAAGATCCTATTTATAAATGAGTTCACATCCACAGGACCAGGGGTTAGGACTTTAGCATGTCTTTGTGGGGAGACATAATTCGATCCATAACAGACCCTTAAGATGGATTTTCTCACTGGTTAGCCTTAAATTGGTACTATCCAGTCAAAGGATATCCAGTTTGGTCCCTGGAGGAGCAAGGCTTTTCCTGGCTGGGCCTGGGACCAACCCCTTGGGCTCTGGCAGTCACTTACTCACTGATGCTTGCTTCCTGGGCTCCACCTTGAAAGATTTCAACTGTTTATTCTATCTCTGGTCTGGACCTCTCTTGGGGGCATGTTTTCCTTGTCACTCAACTCAGAATCAATTTATTTTTGGCACTTTTCTAGTCTCATTTATCTATTCATCATATTCTAAAACAGAACAAAGTTGGGTCCCTTAATCCCCTACCCACTGGGATATCACCCATCCTCTATGACTTAGCTTCTTTTATGGGCCTATTACATAGAAGAGTGGTTAAGAAAATCAACATCATAACCTAAAAAGACCTTACTGTCTTCTCTTAAAAGACAGGAATCACTCCCCCACATACATTTGCATTTAACCCATAAAACTCAGACCCTCTCCTGAAGGTAGGGAGTAATTTTGTTCCAGCATTTTGTAAATTATGGAAAGGATGTAACTTAGAGATAGAGAGTTCTGCACTATACATATTTCAGTTATTCAGCTGCCATTTTGGCTCCTCTGACTTGTCTTAAGCAGTTGATAAATGGTGGCTGGCCATGGGATATAGGCTCTGCTAATGTGTCTCTGTCATGTGTCACTGAATATGAGGTAACATTTATGAAGTTAAGTTTAGGGCTCATATCTCATGGGGTAATAAGAGTTTAGAGTAGGTAATGGATTCTGGATAATGAAGGGAGACCTCTCTCTTGCTTGAAGAGAAACCCTAGGGCTGGTTATAGGGATAAAGAAGAGTAGAACAAAGAGGGGCCAGATGGTTTTCTGGGGCTGGAAAGAAAATGTTTTCAAATGTTTAAAGCAAAATAAGCACATTGGCTTGAAGGCATGGACTAGAAATAGGTAAGTAATAACAAAATTTTATCTGGAAGAAGGAGAGGATGCTGAGAATGGATGCAACTGAAGGGATCAACAGAGATATATAGCCCTACTTAGCAAACTTATAATAATATCTGCTCAGCTGGACAAAGTCCTTTGACTAGATGTTATGTTGGGGTACTTGCCTAATGGGTGTACTTCCTTCTCCCTTCTAAAGGAATATGCCCTCCTTACATAACCCCTAATAATGGGGAAATGTGATTATATACAGGCAAATGAGGCAGACAATAAACCCATAAATAAATAAGTTTATAATTCAAGGTCAGGTAGCAATAAGGACAATGAAGAAAAACAAAGCAGGGTTAGGGGATAGAGAAGGATGGGATGGGAATAGGGGTGCTATTTCAGATAGCGGGGTGAAGAAAGACCTCTCTGAGAAGATGACACTTAAGCAAGAGTGAATGTAACAAGGGACAGGCTGAGAGAAGAGCTGAAGGACAAGCAGCAGGGATATCAAGTGCAAACCCCTGAGGCAGACAAATTGGTGAGTTTGAGGAACAAGAGCTGTATGGCTAGAACAAATTTTGAGACGGGAAGAATGATAGGAGTTAAGGCCAGAGAGGTAGACATTTAACTTAATGCATTGGCTCACATTTCCTCATCCTTAGTGACCTCTGTCTATCAAAATCCTATCCATCCCACAAGGCCCATCTCTTACATCTTCCTTCCTGGGCTGTTCAGATCCCCTCAGCTGGAAGAGATGTTCCTCTCTTCTTAAATTCTGGAGTCTTTGGTGCGCACCATGCTTGCCTGGAAGCACTTCACACATTCTACCTAGCAATATTTTTCTTTAGAATTATTTCCAAACTACACTATAAATATCTTGAGGATAGGGACTATATCTTGCTCATTTCTGGGTCTCCTGTAATACTAATATGGTGGATATAGTAGGGGCTCCACACCTCATGGAATCATAAGGTTAGAAGGCACTTAAAGTTCTCTTCATCCAGAAAAAAAAAAAGAAAACACTCTTCTGGAGGGACCATAGATGTATAAGTATGCAAGTACATTCAAGAATACAACTAATGCATAAGAAATGTCAATATTACTGAATGTACTACAATTTAGCCCAACTAGTATGTATTGATGGACTTATCAGAAAAATGAAGAAAATCAAAGCCATGAGAGAGATCAGAATCTAGGTCAGAGCTCAACTGGACCATCCTTCAGATCACCTTGCTGATCTTGATATAATCCTCCCCCAAATTCCAGTAAATATCACAAATGCATTCTGAAACTATTTCATGCTACATTACAGCATAAATTATATTATCCCCTGGAGAATACTCCTGAAAACTACCCATTCTTCCCTTCTTTATGATCTTGCTGACTAGAAGAAGCCTTTCACCCTTGGTGGTAAACAAGGGTCTCTTTTCAGAGAAATCTTTCCAACCTGAAGGTCTCTGAAATCACACTACCTCTCACAGTCCCATTCTTTCATCACCTCTATAGTTGAGGCAACTGACAAATCTGGCTTTGGTGTTCTCATACCCTTCTCCCTTCTTGATACTGAGACCTTAGCAGGAATATGTGCATATCTGGGAAACCAGCCAGTAAATCCTAGATGTTCAAGAGGTCTGAGGGTAAGGGAAGAAAGGGAAGAACCATCTAATCCAGTCTTCCCACGAACCAATCCAAAGACTGCTCCCCAAAGAAAACTCCCTGGCTCTCATCTAATTTGATCTTAATGAACTTTATGCTTCAAATGCATCTTTCTTTGGCAAACTATCACTAGCAAAAACAAAGCTCCTGACCAAGAAGTACTTCCTGGAGGTTGGCTTTAATGTTCTCCTTCTCCTTTTGATCCCTCGACCATGGTTCTATTGCCCCCTGGCCTTCCCATTGAAAATCCTCAACAAGTTCCTCTCCCTTTTTGAGATTTACTGCTTTTCAGACATTTGGAGTCTCTGCCCATCTCCTCATAACTCTAGCCACCCCCAATTCACATAATATTTAGGCTTTCTTTAGCCAAATGCCACACATATTTGGTGCTTTTAATCTTTTCTATATATTAGGCTTTTGATGGCATCTGAACAGTTGCTGGAAGTAATATATGCCCAGTCATGAGCCATGGATTCTTGTACACTGGAGAGAGCTGAACGTGGGTAGATGTATGTGTCCTTGTGAGTAGAAGTATGCAGAGTTATGTGTATTTATATATGTCTGTAACTTTGGAATTGAAAATTGAAAGGTCACCAGAACACTTACACATTTTCATCCAAAACTCATTCCTAAGAGGCAGCAGAGTCTGAACCTAGGAATTCACATGAGGGGCTCTGTCTTCTGTTCCTGGCACCAGCACCTCTCACTTACCATGTGGCTTCTGAGCAATTCCCTTCGCTCCATCATCCTTTGGTTGATTGAGGTGAATTAAGAAACTAATCATTTTAAGACATTTTAAAATGTTATGGAAATGCTAATGTTAACAGTGTTGATCATAGTCCTTGATATTAACTTTGCCTTGCCATTACATGGTGACATCTTATGTTTTCAAAGCACTAATCAGCCACCCTATACCATACTCCCAAGAATATGTGCATTTGTACATGGTCCTACCCAAGCCAGTTAACATTTAGTTTGGGATTGAACTGTGGATGTCCTTGGAGCTAAAGTGTGGAGAGTCCTGCTAACTTGAGCAAACCACCCCAAAGTTTGTGGTTAATGGATTACAAATTTGGGTAATGCAGGACAATAAATCACAACTATAATAATAAAGCTGAAAGTACACACAATTTAAGCAGAAACACCAGTGTTTTTTATCGGAAATAAAAGAAACCATTGATCATAGCAACTGTCTGAGATTAGCAGGGAGCCACATTTTCAAACATCCTGCAGTAAATCCAGAGCAGATCCAGCTGGAAAGCAAGAGTGGAAATAAAACTTGAAAATTCATACCACACTTTGAAGTCTGTTTCTTTCACAACGATGAATCCCTGATTCACCCCAACCATTCTGAACTGCTCTTGCTTGTTGAATTTATTTTAAAAGAGACACAAGCCACGCACTTGCATATAATCTTTCAAATGGACTCCAGCTTTTTGCAGGGATGGCTTATTAGGGAATATAAATCCCAAAATACTTTCTCTTGCACATGAAATTAGCCATCAATTCCCCTGACTCCAATTGGTATAGAAAGGTTTCCAATAATAAAATTAGAAACCACTCTTGTTTCTAGTAAATACTGCTTTCCTCTTGCATTCTTTCTTTGACCCATGCATTTTCGGTTTTTAGTTTTCATGTGCTATGACCTATCAAGAACTATAAATGCAGATAAAAAGTTACTACCATGCCAAATGCTAGGTATGTCAGGATGGCAACCTAATAATGTCTGTCCTCTTATGAAGCCACCTGGGGCTCCTGAAGTGACCCATGTCACCATACTGAAGTAACTGCAACCCTGGTAAATCATCAGAGGAAAGATAGGAAGCCAATGGCGTAGGTTAAGCAGAGCTTGAAACTTGCACAGGGTTTGTTACATCAATTTTACCTATTCAACTACTCCCTGGTAGATGGGGACTCAGAAAATCCTTCTGCTCAAATCCCAGGTGATTTCAGAAGAGAATACATCATCTTAAGCCAGCTGGACTCATATCTTTTCTCTATGGTTCAAAGTCTGGGCACAATCAAACGGGGAAAAGGATGTTCCCTATGACTGAGATCCAACACTCCTTGGTATCTTCGATGGCCACAAGGAAGAATTGGAAAGGGCGACTAAGAAACATGTCTTTGGCCACTAAAGTCACTCTACAATATGCTGCTAGATGCTTGAATTTCTGCCAACAAAACAAAAAAACATAAGAAGAAAATACTTTGACTGACAATGCCTGGTGTAGAACAATGTAGAATACAGAACCAAAAATCCTGATCTCTGTCCCTAGGTTCACATTATAACTTTGTTCCATTTATATAAGTTCAGAAAGTTCCATTTTCCCAACTGAATGAAATTGTTTGTGAAAGGAAGGTTGCAAATTGACAAGCAAACTGCACTTACGAGGAGTTATTTTAACTAAATAGGGAAAATTCCATTTGCCTTCTCATTCCTTTTCAAGGCATCAAGCTTTAGGGCAGGAGCAATGTTTACAAAGTCCTTGGTCTTTGGGGTTCACTTCTCCATTCTTCGACTCTCCCACTGTGGAGCTAGATAATTGAGCAGTGGAATGATACCTCAGTGAAGGGAATCAAGCCATGGACCTAAGCAGTGAACATGGATCTACTTAATCCAAGCAACAACACAGCACAATTTAATAAGGGAAAAAAAAAAAACCCAGCCAACTCAAAAACAAAGAACTCTCAACTTTGCAAACACTGGGAGGGCAACAGCTGGTCAGCTGAGATTAAAGGAGCGTGAGAGAGGGCCTCCCCATCTCCTGACTTCTCCTCCCCCATAGATGTCCCTGCAGCCAGCCAGGGCTCGCTTTTACAGCCCTGTGCAGATGACCTTGTTCCAGTAAAGATAGGGGCTCTTTTGATCTCAGCAGGAGGATGCTTTGGGTCTGCCGCTGGCAGATATTAATAGTACAGGATCCGTTGGGGTGGAAGAGATCTCTCACTTGTATTCCCTTCTCTGCGTCAGAGCAGAAGGAACTTCATTTCCCTGAATCAGCCCCTGCTGGGTACTCCTCTTAGGTCAACTCAGATCTTTTTATTGCAGGCTGCTCTTGGCCACTTGTTCTCACCACACAACTGTTTTCAACTGCACTATTTAAGCAGTACCCTCTGCTCTGCAGCTGAAATCTATTACAGGAGGGCCTCTGGGCTCACCTCATCACAGCATGTCTCTCATTCTCACTGGTTTGCACACACTTCTTGTGTACATGTTTGTGTGTGAGAGAAGCAGAGAGAGCAAGAGAAAGAAGAATAAGATCAGAATTGTATACAGAGTGAAAAAGAGACAGCAATACTGGGAAGGATGGCTATTATAGGTAGGCCAAACTATCAATGCTAAGATTTTTGAAGATCCTTTTAGTATGTTTTAATCTAGGGGAACATCAGCTCCAAGGTCATTATTCCCAATCTGTAAATCAGAATTAAAAACTTTCAAAGAGTAAATGCTCCTTATCTTACAATATTAGAGCTAGAAAAGACTCTAGCAATCTATTCACCCAATTTGTTATTTAACAGAAGAAGCAACTGAGGCCCAGTGTGATTGAAAGATTACAGAGAATTGCACAAGGCTTTACAACAAATGTTTGAAACAACAATAGAATTTATACATATTAACCACAGTAACAGTAATCAGCAATGCAATATACTTGGATAGGTATAAGTACTCTAAGAATTTGGTCCATTTTAATCCATTGATAAGAAGCCTCATCATAAACTTTAGGAAAATAAATTTCCATAGCATTTTTACCTGCTCAGCTATATAAAGGAAAGATCTAGAAAAAGCAATTGTTTCCTTTCTCCTTTGAATATCATAATAAGGAAAAGTTATTAAAGCTTTTATGTCTAAAAAATGCGCTGGTAACTTTCCCTTTGACATTACCATTTCTTTGCGCAGTTACACTGGAGTCACAAAGTTATTTCCTTTGTATCTGTTTTGTTCCACTTCTTTGGATAAGATAAACCAGGAAGCCACAACAAAGAAAAGTATTATTACTTAGTAGTTTTGAAATAAGGAAATAATCTCTTCTGGTCTCCTCCTCAGAGCTGAATAAATATACATGTGTGAAAGTAATTATAACAACAATTTTTAATGATAGTTATAAATTGTTTATATGATTCTCATGGTTACTCTTCTTCCAAAGTGTTTACCATAATACTCATTCAGCACTTATTTACTGCCCACTGTATGCCTAAAACTTTGCTAATCATAGGATACAATGTGGATACAAAGAGAAAAAGACATAGTCTGTGTCCTTAAAAATCTGATAATCTAGTATGGAAAATATGAAAAGTTAAATTAATTTTTCTAGACCTTTTCTTTATATGGTTGAGCAAGTAGAGAGGCCACAGAGGGGGAAGAGAGTGCAAGACCAACGTGCACTAGAAAAGGCATGGAGACTTCGTGGGAGAGGTGGTATTTAAATAAGCCTCGAAGGACTGGTAGGATTTGGGAAGAAAAGAAGAGCTAGAAGTGAAAAAGAGACATGCTATTCTAGATAGGGTAAGCTGTGTCTGCAGAGGCATGGAGGCAGAAGATGGCAGCTTCACATAAGGTACTGGCAAGAACCAATGTTGAACAGAAAGGGAAAGGACGGGCTATGAAGAGTAAAGAAGCATTAACTTTATCTATGGGGAGTTTTAGTAATCTGGCCCAGCAAAAAGAATTAAAAAACAAAACAACCCTGACTGTTAGCATTTGCTGATTCTCATGATGTAAGTACATGATAGTTGGCTGATTTCAAGCTAGCAAGTCCCAAATTCCTGAATATACAACAATCAACTTACTGATTTTAGCCCATTCTCAGAAAAAAACAAGTCCAAGCTTTCTGAGCAGGAGAGAGTGGCACAATAGAGCACAATAGAAGGAAGCCAGTTTGGAGAAGTTAATTTGGTAGTGGCAGACTGAAGATGGTAGAAGCTGGAGTTGGGAAGGGCATTTTGGAGTTTATTAAATAATTCAATTGTGAGTTTAATAAGCCAGCCCATCACAATACATTAAAAAGGGGGGGGAGGGCGCACAGAGGAAAGATATCTTTGGAAAGAAGAACCAAGCAGACTTGCTGACTAAAGGACTGTGAGGAGGAAGGAATACTAAATGATTGCAGTTTTCAGTCAAGGTGGTGGGGGCAGGGGAAATGATAATGTATCGCTGAACGTGGAAAGAGGCTATGCAGAGGATTTTATAGTTTTAATAAATAAATAAATAAATAATTTTCACTCTCAAAGACCAAAATGAGAATCAGAGATGGGGACATTGCAGTTTCTGGGACCACAAACTGAGACAGGTCTGTGGAGAACCCCATGGGCAGTCAGGAACTGGGTTAGGTCTAGAAGCCCCATAGCCTGTACAATTCGCAGAAAGTACAAAGTGCAGAGGGACCAGGAACAGCTAGGAACAGCTACCTGGGCCCACAGCATTTGCCCTGAAAGAAATTAGAACACAACTGGAAAGAACTCAGATAAATGTCAAGTAAGAACTTTCAATAAAACTAGAAACCGCCCACTGGCTTAGTGGTGTAATTCCCCTAGCCCCATAAAGCTCATTGACATCAAAACCATAGCCAGCCTGACCTTTATTAGCATGGGAGGGTGAAGAACATTTGCAGATTTACCAATATGGACATTTTTTGAATCTTTGTATAAAGCTGATTGGGAATGCCATATCTCTGGCACATAACACCTGGTGTATACTTTCAGCTCAGTCCAAAGGTACCCAGCAAAAACGAAAGGCTCAATAGCTATGTAAACACTGGTAAAGCCATCCTTTAAGCAGCATCAGTCTCAAAAACAAAGTCACATAGTAGTTCCCCAGCCTCGTGCTGAGGACCTGCAGCAACCCACAGAGGAGTGAAGAGCCTCAAGATGGAGATGATGGATGCCTCTGAGGATGACTCAGTTGAGTGGAAAAGGGAGCTCACTTAAGACAGGGCAAGAGCGTCTCCAAATACAAGGGTTCAGATACAAGGAAAGGCGGCCAAATCTATATCACCAGGCTTCCAGCCGGGTTCCCTGGCTGAGCCTATTAGCCATGTCTCCCAGCTCTCAAGGGAAGGGAGAGAGGCAGGCGGTGGGCTGCATATCAGTGTCAAGTTTCAGCCTCTCTAGGTCAGATGCCTTACCTTCAGACAGGGACAAATCATCAGCTGGAGACACCAGGTCTGCCTGAGAAGCGAGGGCTCCACTAAGATGGGTTGTAATTTGATTCGTCAAGATAACCTGTGAACAGACAGGGAGAAGGTGGAGGGAAGGGAGAAGAGAGAGAAGACCAAATTAATTATTAGGGCTATCAAAAGGCAGACTGTGGTTTCGGGGAAGGCTGATAAGTACACAAGTAGGAAAATCCCAGCTCTGACTTTCAGCACTCTATCTCTAAGCCAATATCTAGCAAGGCCTATGGGTCTTTCAAATGCACAAAACTGAGGAAACAGGCTGGTATTTGTTTTTTATTTCTGACCTTAAACTTCTAATCTATTCTTTCTAAGTGCTAAGTAAATTGGTACCAATAGGTGTTGCCGTATTTGTTAAAAACTGTAAGGTTAACCAGAGAATTATACATGCATATGTACACATTTTATCAAACTTGAATTTTAAAAATTATATATACAACCTAAGATATTGCTGGTTCTTTATAAAAAGTATTTGGACACCTGTGGCTCTTCCCTTGTTAACTCAAACATCAGAGTTTTATTTCCAAACTTGTGAAATAGAAACAGGATTCATCTCTCAAGGTGTAACACTCTTCTTTTGTTGCTTTCTAACAAAAGAATTCCAAATGTCTTACTATGTGTTTAAATCACAAGTTAATATTATCTTACCTATACAAAATCAAATTCTTAGCATTAAAATTCCCGATTAGGGCCCTAAAATACATAATTTACATGGTCCACAGCCACACAGTATTTTCATATTTGCCATTTGGCACAGCCAAGAAACTACCCTTTTCCTTTTTTCATAAAATGTACCTTTTTGTTTAGAAATCTAAAGGATAAAATATAGCTTGTCTCCTGGCAAAGTGCAACACGATTAACATCACAAACATTTTTTCAAGGTTTGGGTGCCCCCATCATGGGTAGAAACTGTGAGCATCTTGGTCACTCAGAGGAAACATCCCTTCTGAAATGGACACTAGGCAATTAGTGCACAAGTCAGTGCCTGGAATATCCAGAAGGGCTCTCTTGGTTTGTCCCAAGGGTCTGTTATGGTATTGTTGCCACTCTAATTTAAACAGAAATGGAAATCGTCTCCATTCTTTCTTGCTCAGCTTTTCAGCCACACCTCTTCACTGTCTCCTGGATGGACCAAAGACACATTATAAATCCTGTACCAATGGCAGCCAAATTGAAGGCTGAGATGGAAGCAGGATGGCAAGGTCAGGTAAAGACATGAAGTACTCTACTAGCAAAGGCAAACTTTCCAAGGTCGTAGTGTGTCAAGTAGGCTTGTGAATATCGGGCTACTCTAGCAGTGATCAGATAATGTGGCATTCCACTGAAGATATGCTAATCTTACTCCTCATATTCTTTTTTTGGCATGTGAAGTCAGTTTATTGCGTCTCAACCATCATTTTAAAACTTCAGATAAAATAAAAGAGAAGAGAAAGTAGAATGTATCAAATGAAATTATTGTTAATTATGTTAATTTTCCCTTCATCTCTGTCTAATCCATTAAATTCATCCATTGAATTTTAAATTTTGATTACTGTGTTTTTATTTCTAGAAGTTCCATTGGTTCTTTTTAAAAATGTTATGGCCCTTTTTATAGTTTCTTATGTTCTTCAGACATCATTAAGCTTTTCTTTTACAGCTACCCTCCCTTAATATTGTTTTATATTGTTACTTTTTGTCTGGACTGGTAAGAATCACATATGATATGTTTCCCATTAAGATGACTGGAAATGGTCAACTAATAGCCTGTTCTTTTATAAAACAAAGATTCAGATTTTGGCATTTGAATAAGGAATTGTGTTCATTTCTCACTTTATAATACAGGGGGATAAGTTTTGAAGTTCAATAAAACTGAGTTCAAATTCTGATCCTGACACTGTGTACTTTGGGAAAATTACTTGAACCTCTGAGTTTCATTTGTTCATAGGGCAAATAATACCTATTTCATAG
This sequence comes from Cabassous unicinctus, assembly GCA_029593785.1. Taxonomy (NCBI): domain Eukaryota; kingdom Metazoa; phylum Chordata; class Mammalia; order Cingulata; family Chlamyphoridae; genus Cabassous; species Cabassous unicinctus. The sequence goes on along the minus strand of JAQZBX010017329.1, from coordinate 19,736 downwards.
AACTGCTATGAGATAAATGTAAGGTATTTAACATAGTGTCTGGCACATAATAAATACTCAAGAAATGGTAGCTATTGTTACTTTTCCTTCAGGATGACGATACCATAAATTAGAATATGCCACATGCTTCAGATAATCAGTTCTAACAATACAGCATTAAATTAAAATTTTCAACAGCAGGATATATTTCAGTGCCTAATTGTTTCTACTAATATTAGTCCTTCCTAAGTTTTATTTAATTTCAAAGAATTTGTATAAAAATCTCAGTAAGAAAAAGATAGTAACTAAAGCAAGGTAGTAAGATACTAACATTGTAAATACTCTGAAAATACTACGTGCTTTAACTACCAATGAACAAAACTGTATATCTCTCTGTTCTAATTTTTTAAAATGTGAAGCTTCTGAGAGATCTAAATATAAAAGCTCTAAATTTTATGGGATTCTTTGAGAGAAAAAAAAATGGCATGTTGAAAATGAATAGAACTCCAATAATATGGCAACAGTGACCAGAAAAAAAAAAAATTTACTGAATGCCTACCATGCAAAAAATGTCACCATATACATGAGGGGAAATAAGAGTGTGTATCTTCTCTAGAAACTTATAATTAAAATGACATGGCACTTAGTAAAATATTCAAACCACTTTTTCTCAATTTTAATATTATTTCATTGGTCCTATAATGGAAAATTGTACTGAGGTGATGGTTTTACTGTACAGAACTGATGAAATGATAACATGCAAAGCCTAAAACCAAACTACAGATATACCTCAAAAGATATCCACCCTCATTTCCATTTCCGATGGCAAAAGTAAATGGAGAAGAAAATATTTCACTCTCCAATGCCCAGAGAACAAGCTCTTAAATAGTTTGGCTAATAATCCTCTCCCTTTTTACACATGTGAATCTTAAAGCCAAATCTCTGATGAGATACATAGAAACAAAACTGAAGTGTTTACTCACCACACTGTCTTACTGAATTGTGGTTTTCAAAATCAGTGATCAGCAAAATGATGGAATGGAAACATTTCCAAATAGCATTGATTACAAATAATCACAACTTGGGCAGAAGCCTATAGATGCTTTTTCCTCTGAGGCAATCTGGAGACCTGAAAACTATACTCTTAAAATAACATAGGAAATACTGTAACAAGTTATAAACAGAGTCTTAAAATGAGCTGGTTTCTAAATGAGTTCGAACTGACACTTCAGAGGGGCTTTCCTGCTGCATTGCTCCATTGGAAAGATCGGGGCTTCTAATGTAGGGTACTAAGTTTGGGCAAGGGCAGTTTGCACAGTGTTTAGGGTGAGGGCCTTGGAGTCAGACAGACCTGAGTTCAGATTTTGGTCTCTACCACCTACTGGCTATGTGACCTATTGGACAGGTTTCATAACCTCTCTGGGTATAATCATAATACTTAAAGGGCTGTGAGAATTAAACTGGCTAATGCATATAAAGTCTTTAGCACAGTGCCTGGCCTATGGTAAATGCTTAATAAATGCTAGCCCTCATCATTATCACTAGTTATCCTGTGCTGATTTGTATCTTGATTGTTTAGATTAAAAAACAAAACAAAAGAAAACAAAAACCTGTGCCTGATTCCCTTTTGTGTCAGCATAAAGCCCACTGTTGACAAAGAACAAATATTTGCTGTTTACATGTTGAAAAGCAATAAAAATTTAATTGGAAGCTCATCTGCTATTCTTGCCATTTCCCTGAAAGTATTTAAAACACACAACACACCCATCCACTACCATCAACAAAAATCCCAAAAGCGAGAGTGGCACTCTTGGACTGAGGGGAAGATATATATTATTTTTAATGTTCATAATTACATCTGAAGTCAGGAGACTGAATCCAGCTTAAAGTTTTTCTCTTCCAGATGAAGCATACCATCCACCTACTGGGACAACAGGGAGCCCTATAAATTGTGTAAAGTGATTACTGTCTCCCACTTAGCTTTATATATGGAGGGACCATTTACTTCGAGGGTTTCCCTGCATTGCTCTGTTGGTTATAGGATGCATTGCTCTCTTCGTTGAACAGGAAATGACCCTTCATATCATGTCATAAAGACCTTGAATCCCATCCAACTTTCAATGCTCCCCTCCCAAGGCAAAATGGGGGGAGATTTATCCCTTCAAAGACCATGCCCCTGGGTTCCAATTTTTTCCCTGAATCATCTAGCTTCACTAAATGCATCCATTCTATCTCCTGTGTATAGTAGTCTAACCCTTATGCTCAGTTTAAGGGAAAAATTAAGTTCTCTGAAAAACAACAACAACAATGAATTTCAGGGTACAGACTGACAAACCACCCACTAGGTCTTGCTTTCACAGACTGTAGGACTTCTGTTACAAAATAGAGAAAAGAAATGGAGAGACAGGAACCAGTTAAAAACTAGATGGATTGGTAAGGAAGGTGGGTGGGAAATCGTTGAGGCTTTGGTAAGAAAGCAGAGGGTCCTGGAGATGAAAAACCAATAAACACAAACAAAAATTTATGATTCACTTTATCTAATCATCAAAAAGGTAGCTTACAGCAGAAAATGTCTTGAGACACAAGGGTAAGAGCAGAATGTGTTGGTCAGAAGAATCATCAGCCCCAAGGGTCAGGAGTCTGATGAACTGGAATCCACTGACCAATTAAACTAGACTCTCCACTAACCTATGCATTCAATGCTGACCATCTATCTTCAGATGACCCATCTTTTTTCAGCTACGCTATTACTACAGTACATCCAGGCTACACCCAAACCCTACTTGAGCTCCTGGCCCCAAATACCTTCTGTCTTAAGGGGCTAATCTATGTGTACAGTCCCATCTACCCAATATTAAATTATAAGAAGGATCTATACTGGGGTCTCCATGAGTAACAACTTCATGTATTCAAGTCTACCATGAGTGCTGGAATATAATGGACAGAAGAGAAAATGGGGCAGGCATGGAGAAATCAGAGTGGGAGGAGGGCCAGGCCTGAAGGCACAGTCTTGGATGAAAGAAACTTTTTTTATTTTTGAGAGGTGTCAGAGAAGGGGGAGTTTGTGTTTGGCCAGGGGTAGAGTAAGATGGAATGGTCAGCAGAAGACATATGCTCAATTTTTAAAAGTTGGACTTTTCTAAGGACCTATAAGGATATGGCAAATGCCATTATTCAGCTGTCTCAATTCCTTGAGGGGAAGAAGAGAAGCAAATTTTGTAATCCTTACCTTCTAAGAGCAAACTTGAATCACCTGCCTAGGATGAAACTAATGAGGGGTGTGCAGGCCTCCCTGCTCATTCTCCCTCCTAAGGAAACTGGGTAGGAGAAAGAGAGGAACTCTGAGCCCAAGCTCACTGACAGGTGACTTCTCCAGCCCTTGATGTCCTGGTCTATAGAATTTAATCTACAAAAATAATGAACAAAGGAATCCAATGTCCAGAAATACATTAAAAGATTATCAAAATGCTAAATTGTAACAAGCCCAACCTTTTTGACAAGAGTTCTTTGGTCTCTGACACCAATAAATAACCATGATCCAAGTAGGTAAATAGCTTCTTCAAATGTAAATAGGTAAATAGCCTCAAGCATATGAGGCAATCCTAGGTGAATTCAGTCAATCTTTTTAGTAGTTTTCAGTAGCCTCAGTGGATGTAGCTTATTTCCAAAGCCCACAGGAGGCTTGAAAGCTAAACCCCTTCACTGAATTCATGTCAATGTGCAGCAGAGTTCAAGACATAGGCTGGACTAGAGGAATCATGAGACAACCTCAGGTATCTCAGGGGCTTTTCTATGTCCATAAAACCATCCACTTCCTTGTCCCACCTGCTCCCTGCCAGAAACTTGCCACAATCTAACACAGAGAAGTTTCAAAATTACTTCAATTTGCCTTCTATGGCTAGGTGCAGTGATTGTCCCAATACTTAGAACTCCCAAGGAAACAGCCTGCCCACTGGACAGTCTGGTCAGTCACAGAAAGGGCATCCTCTGAGCAACAAAGAGAGAATGCGGCTGCTGACGCTAATCACAGACCGCCTGGTGCTAAATCTAGCACTCTGAAAATGACAATGTTCTGCTCTGAAGGCACAGCTAATATTTTTTCCTTTTCATATTTAACATGATCTAGCTGCTTAAGGCACAGTTTAGAAAGTGTTTCTTTTGGTTTCTAAAATGATCCTAATTGCCAGACATGATAGCGACCTACCCTTTCTATCCAAAGAGCCGTTTGATAAATCAGAAATTTCAAGTTTTAATCCTGGCTCTGTTAAGGGTTGTTGAATGCCTTGCTTTTAAGGAGATGGAGGCCGGAACTTTCCTGTGAGAAACTGTTCAGGTTCATTGAGTCCTTTCATCACTAAGGCTTGAGAGAAAGGCCTTGGAGTGGTTTTCACCACACTCTCCCCTGACTGGGTCTCTCAGCTTCCCGACCATGACAGTGTCTGCCCTAGCCCATCTGCTGTGACAGCAGCCGGGAGTGAGAGGGCAATGTAAGGAGAGAGGAGGGAAGAAGGAAGGCAAGGAAGGGCAAGAGGCAGAGGGAAAAGGACCAGAAGAGTGGGAGGGGAGTGCTGGAGGCCATGTGGGAACAGGGTGAGTGCCCCACAAAACCACGTCTAGAGGGCCACACTTCCTGGCTCCCACCTATCCCAAGCCAACTCCCCATCCCTCTCCCTTCCTGTCCACTTCTAGTATCTGTTGCTAGGAAAAGTCAGACCAAATATTCTGGACATTGAGCACCACAAATAGAAATATGGTTTTACTATTCACTGACTTAGTTTTGCTAAACTGTGGAAAATTATAAGTCATTCTATTATGAAAGAAATTATTTTTCTTTAGCTTCATCCCAGAGAATATCAACTGCCAATTCTAGAATAAAGAACTGATATGGTTTTAGCATTCCAGTCTGCTATTTCCATCCTGAAGGACTGAATGATAAAGGTTTTCTGGGAAAATCTGACAAACTGTGGGGGATTTTCCTTTCAAAATATTTGTGGCAAAAGGACCAAACTTCAATTTAGCTTGAAGAAAATACTGGTGTGGGAAACAGGCAGTCTGGGTTTTATTTTTGGCCTAGTCAGTAACCTGCTGTGCAATTTTGGGAAATGCTCCTAACCCATCTGAACCTAAAAATGTTGAATCCACAAAAGACATGGAGGAAATGAAGGCATTGTGACTGCAAATGTAGCAGGTTGCTAAGAAAAATGTTATATATGTTTCAACTCACACTAGTAGTAGTGTTATACTTAAAACTCCACCATTATCATTGATTCCCATCATTTCCAACCTTAAGAAATCCATTCTGTACAGAACAAATTAGTGGTGGCTGAGGAAGAGGGGAGGAAAAAAAAATGAGGGAGGCAACTTTAAATAATTTTGTGTTTGTGGTAAGAGTACTTTCAACCTTGATAAAATGTATGCCTCTCATTACCAACTCTGAGGACAAATCCCTTCTGTTGATTTCACTGTGACACTCACAGGCAACTAGACAAACACTCTACTACTAGGGGAGTCCCTGAAGAAGATATTGGCTCAGTATCAGGCAACACAGCTGGGGGACGAGCAAAGAATCTCCTCAGCTTTGCACAAACACACAATTACAGAGGGAACAATTCTGCTTCCATTTCACTCCTCTGTCGGTAAGTTCAGAGGAAATGCGTCGAGGCTAGAACTATGTGTGCTGTTTGGCCGTGGTAAACACACATGATCACTGAGCGGCATTTAGGGCGACTGTGCTCTTGGCCTACTTCTGCTCGGGTGGACACGCAAGGGGGTGCAGTGGAAACCCTGGCCCAGCAACTACCTATGATGCCATGGACGTAGGCATGCGGAGCTCTGGTTCCACTGTCAGCATGCTATTTCACTGACTCCGATGGGGCTGAGGTTAACACATGCTGGTTCCGGGTCTGACTGTTGTAACGAGAACACAAACAGCAGGCTGAGTGGTGTACTGTTTCCACCTTCAGCCCAACCTCGGTGGCATCCTGTTAGTGATCTCGGGTCTGCTGCAGGAAATCACATGGGCCATTGGTGAACTGCGACAGTGCATTCATAGTGGCCTCAAATGGTGCATCGCCAAATGTATGCAAGTCTGCAGTCAGTGTGGGACCAAAAAAATCTCTGGCTGACCAGTGCCCAGAAAAGAACAAGGCCAATTGTCAGATGACGCTGAGCTTCACACAGACGTGGAAGGAACTTTCCTACTGGCCTTCAGCTGCACTGTACATGTTCTGTGGCCAAGTAGCTTTTGTGTGAAGTTTGTTTGGTTGCCTTCACCCGCTCGCTCACCACTGCCCACTGAACCCAAAGAAAGGCAGGGGAGGTAAATTTCCAACAGCCCCCTGAGTTTCTGCTGACCTTTTTAGGTGTTTTTGTTACTTGATGGTGCTTTCTATTCACGTGTGCTCCTGGGCTCTGGGGATTCCCCTCCCTTTGATTTGCAAGGAGGATTAGAAAGATACAGTTTTATGTTCAGTCCATCACAGGCGGCTGGTTTTAACTGACTTCCCCTCCTTAGACTCATCTGATACCAAGAAAAAAGCTCTGTTGAGTCATTTGCTCCCTGGGGGTCTGAAAATACGGCTGTTGGGGGGAATATAACATGATGAACACCAACTTTGACATCCTCCAGCCCAGCTCCACTGAGAGGTGGCTTACAATAACAAGCCCAGTGGAACCTGTGCTCTCACCCAGCCTCTGAGAAACCTCCAAATGGAGGATGAGCCAACTCCGGTGGGACTCCTGATATCTATCTCTATGCCACCAAGGCTTGCTCAGAATAAAGTGGTATCCTAATCACCATCAGTGACTGGATGGGTGCAACTGATTCTCTCTCCAGAGTAAATCTGTGGCATCAAATGGAACGAAAGGTCACTCACATTCTGTTCCAAAGCAGGTCAAAAGGTTGTGTAAGAACAAATTCCCAGTCAGCAGCCTCATCAGATATGCTCTTGAACAAAAACTATTTATTTGATGTCTTCAAGGAAGGGATATTATATGAGGTGTTATTTAAAAAAAAAAAAAAGGCCCAAGCAATGCTGTCTGTGTCTGTGCTTAAATAAATGACATAATGTAGACAAACAATAATAACCTACAATTAAACAAGAGTCAACATAGGAGAGACACAAGAAGAATAGGCCCAGAACAAATACATTAAAATGGCTAAATATTTACACGGTGAATAGGGACTGGCTTCCTTCCACAGCAATGCCCTTGGAGAGGAGACCTTCCATCATGGTCACTAGCAAGCCAATTCCCAATCACAAGCCACAGGGCCATAAAACAGATGCTCTACCCAAAGATGACCCTCACACTTGAGGCACAAGGATGAATAGGTTTTTAGTCCCCAGTGCCCATTTGGATGGCTTGGTAATGGCCACCTGGGGCACTGTCCCAAAAGGAAATGTGAGCTGTGTCAGGTTCAGCAGGAAAGACTTGCTAGAGGGCACGGTGAGGTACATGTGCTGCACAATGGCTAAACTTGCCTGATATAACTGAATGTGGGTGCTATTCTGTAATTTTTTCTCTCTCATTTTCATTTGACTATCCTGTTCACATCTCGTCTGACATTATTAACAAGAATAATGATGGCATTTTACAAGTGCATGGTGCTTTTCAGAGTATGTATCTGGGCTGATCCTCGCTATTGTGTGAGGGAAGCGGGGAAATAACTGAGGTAGTTATTGTATGTCAGGAGGGTAGCTTCTAGAGTCAGACTGCTTGAGTTTTAATCTCAGCTCTGCCACTTACTAAACTGTGATTTTGGGTCAATCATTTAATCTCTCTGTGCCTCAGTTTCTTGAACTGCATAATTGAGGTAAGAACAATACTTGCTGTGAGGCTAAGTTAACATATAAAGCATGTAAGGCAGTGCTTAGCACCTAGTAGGTGCCTAACAAATATGAGCTGTTTATTTATTGTTCTATCCAGTTCAATTTTTTTGGTGGAAAAATTGAGGCTTGTGACATTCTTGGTCTAATCTCTCTATTTCTCGTGCTCACGGTTCATTCACTCTGGCTCTCATCTCCACGCCAAGTGTCCCAGGAAAAAATGTCTTCCTCTACTGTTCTTCAAGTTTCTATCTCTCAGGGTCCAGTTCAAATCACAGCTCTTCCATGAAACCTTCCCTAAACATTCTAGCCCCAACTGATCTCTCAGTTCTTAGTACTCCTACTGTACTTAGAATTAGTATCATAATTTAGTACAATACTATAATTATTTCATGTGTGCTATTTTTAGCTCTCTACCTGTTGTGTAAATTTCATGATATTATGTGTGCATCCCTGCCCCCATTCTAAATGAGGGGAGGGAGAAGAGAGGAAACTAACATTTATTGAGCACTTCCTATGTAACCCTGTACCAAGTGCTTAGCAAACATTCGCTCATTTCATCAGCATAACTCAGTGAGGTTAATATTATTTTCTAGTTCTGAAGGCAAGGAAACTGAGGTTCAGAAAAGTTGAGCAATTTTCTGAGACCAAATAGCTAGTGTGTGGGAGAGCCAGATTGATACCACGTCTGTCTAGCTCTCTAGTCTACGTTGTTTCTACCACATAAAAGGCTCTCATATGAAAACCCATGGCCTTTCGGATATTTGTTGATTAATTTCCTGAGAGCAAGGCATTTGCTGATATCAGGTTGACCAAGTCCCATCTTGCTTCATGTAAAATCACATGTAAAAAAAAAACTGTACAAAATGTTTAAGAATAAAACAAATTTCCAGTAGCAAGAAGAAACCAGTTGACTGTTAGAATTCTGTTTGCTAGAGTTGGAAACACTGAGTTTTCAGGCCAGGCAGGAACCATGCTCCAGCAGGTATGACAAGGGAAAGGACACAGACTCCTGGATTCTATTTCTGTTTTGGCCTTAACCACTTTGCTAATGTTTTCACTTCTGCAAAAATGTGATGGCAAGAGTTTCAGAAGAAAGGTTGCCACATAAATACAAAATGAGAGCAGGCAGTTAGCTAGTTAAATGTGGTAGGGGCACAAACAACATTAGACTCTGTGATGGGAGTTCCCAGCGGGGACATATTCTATTTAGGCATTTGTCTTTCCAGCTCCACTTAAACCCATAGAGAGCAGTGTTGGGTCTATAGCAATCCTTAAACACAAATGATACTTGTATCTATGTTTTTAAACACCCTATAAGGGTTATATTTGGTTTACCTAGGATCCATCTGAAACATTCAAGAAGTTTGTTCTTGTTTTCCTACTTGGTATGATGTTTGTCTTTATATTTCAGACTAATTACTCTGTACAATGGTAGTACTAAATAAGAAAAAACAATTGATTCTTCATATGCTTGGGAACTGATTCATTAAGAGTATTAGTGCCTCTGCATCCTGATGGAGCCCCTAGCCTTATGGTGAAGAACACAAACTGGGATGGAGGCAGTAGGGGCAGAGGTTTGTCTTGGAAGTCATCCAGACAGGAGCCAAGAAGCCAAGCCTGAAAGGATGGGGGATGGAGGCAGGTTTGCAATCCTGCAATCCTTTAAGGTTCACCCGTAGGTCACTTTGAAAAAAAAGGGGCACAGAACCTGACCATTTCCACAAAACTAAAGTGCCATGGAATTCAGAAGCTTGGAGCTGTGAGCACGACTTGTGGAAGACTCCCTGCTCCCATCAAGGTCTGGAAAGGGACCACTGCTGAGGATGGATGTCCAGTTGCTTTGAAATGGGAGGACAAGTGAGTTCTTTTCTGTCTGGTTATTTCAACACACTGTTCCTTCTCATGGACTCCTCCGCCCTCCCCAGGACCACACTGAAATGACTAAATCTGCCTGTTGTTCCAGTGAATCTAGTCAAATAAATAAGTCAATTCTCTTTAAGTTTGTGGTCTCAACTCCTAGTTGGTTTATTGCAAAATTAAAGGGCACATAGAGTAGAACCATCAATCAGTAACCAGTAGAGGAACAAGCTCTTGGTGGAATGTACTGAGAAGCAGGAAAGATGAAGAAAAAAAATGAAAAGAAACCTCATGAAATGGTCATTTGTTAAAAGAACAGAGAAAAAAAAATCCCCATTTCACATGCAATATCATTTAGGAAAAGCTTTATTAAAGGTTTCCTATCTCACCAGGACAGCAAGCACAGGAACACAAACAAAAATCCCTCAAAATGACCTGCCACTTATTAGTGCTGGTTTCTTGTGGGTTTTGCTATATTCCATAGACAAAGCTAGAGACCATGGGGCCAAGGGGCTAGAAGAGTGACTCAGCAGGCTTGGGACCAGGGGAGGAAGTGGAGGGGTTACCATTGTTTATCACAAAACAAACAAACATATATACATAACTGTGTCCCTCATTCTTGAATCTCAAGCCGACCTTCCTTCAGCACCTCTTTATTTAAAGTAAAAGCACCAATGCCTTATTTGAAATTTGTAATAAATGCTATTTGATGAAGGTGAAAATTGAAGAGCAATACGTAATCTAGGGGGAAAAAACTAACACTGAGTACCCACTGGGTGCCAAACACCAGGCTGTGTCTTATTTACATTATTTTTTTTTTGCTCCTCACTGCAAGCCTATGAGGTAGGTGACACTATCCCTCTACTTTAAGGGAAAACACCTTAAGTAACTTGCCTATCTTGCAGCAAGCAGCAAAATCTGTGACTCCAAAATCAGTCCTTTCAACTAGATACACCATGTTCAAACATGGCACTAGGAGAACTATTTTGACATTCTAAATGTCCCTTGAAGAAGTGAAATAGGTGGAAAAGGAAATACCAAAATAACAATTTACCAGCCCTATTTCTAAGTTGTACTTTTTCTTCTCCTAACAAACTTCTTCTCCAGGACAACTACTATTTGTGCACTTTTCACAGGAGTGGAAGATGAAGTACCAACAGATGTAGGAATTGTTTGTACTGGGAAGCAGTAGAGCCATTAGCCCATAATATGGTTCCAATTCTCACCCATGGCAAAATGTAGCCTTTGAAATAACTTGGTAATGGGGAAAAAAGGGTTTATGTTGCTTTAGTGTAATGAAAGTGCTATATATACAATATATACATATATATGAATATAAAAAATCTCATCTGAACCTCATTATCGCCCAGTGATAAGCAGGTATTACATCTCTTTTCACACTGGAGAGGAAAAATGACTTGCCAAAGTTTACATCATATAAATGGAAGTTTGGACCCAAATCTAGGTCTACTGACTTCAGATTCCATACTCTTTACACTCCCTCACCCTGAAGGGAAATACACATCCCAGAGAGAGAGAGACTGATGGTAAAAGAATAGCCCCCAGGAGAAACCTGGATCTCAGTATCTTTCTGAAATAAGGATGAACTGCTTATGAAGTTGTGATGCCCACTGGAACTGGAACTTGGCTTTAGTTTTTCTCCCCAAACAATGAACTATCAATAGTGTTAGAACCTCTAAGCTTTCTCTGACAGTGACCCTCTGCTACTAAAATAAGACTCATTGTAAGTGCTGGTTATGGTTTATCAGAAGTGAACCCCTTCATTAATTCAGCCAAGGAGTTCCCAAGAGAGGACAGAGGAAGCAAGAAAGTCATATCTGGGGCTACGTAGGTTGAGGGCAAGATTGCAAGGAGGCTATATTTAAGTATTAAAATTTAAAATGTTAATAAAGAAAATATCTATTAAATACAAATCATGGGCAAAATAAAGCTAAGATAACTTCACTGTTAAGAAGGAAAAGTAACACAAGTATGTGAACAAACTATGTCAGAGAGCAAATAATCCTTGTCATAAGAGAGGTGAAAGAGAGAGCTATGGAAGTCTAGAAGATTAAAAGATATGGCTTCTCACTGGAGGACTTAGAGAAGGTATCATTTGAGCTGGACCTTGAAAGCTGGTTACAATATGACCTTGAAAGTTATATAGAAGGTCATTCCAAATGACAGAAGAGGCCCCAATATTCTAAGAATTAATATTTAATTACATATTATTACATTTAATATAGAATTTGGATCTGCAGAATATTTCAGAGGAGGACCTTAAACTCTGGAAACTGGAAGTCACCGAAAAGGTAACCAACTATCTTTCTACAATAAGAGACCAGGCTTTACAGCAAGAGTTCATCTGCCTCTAGAAGGAGCTCTCTGAGAAGCAAAGAAACACTTCCCCAGACTCCCTGAGCTAAGAAACACTGGAAAGGACTTGTCTGTTCATGCAGCTTCTCATGTCTGTGTTTCCCAGTCTTTCAGGAAGGAGAAGCAAGGTTCTCCATAATCCTCTCCTACCCTTGAAGCTGGTTCCTACAGGACAGATTTTTGCAGTAAAAAAAAAAAAACTAATAATAATATGTTAGCTGAGACAGTCAAGGGTGTGTGTATATGTAAGCTAAGTTTCAAACTGTATTTAGTAGCTAAATTCTGCTAAAACACATCAAAGAACACCAGGCCCCATTACAGAGGGAAGGAAAAGCCCTAATTCATATGCAATAGTGTTTAGGAAAAATCTTTATGAAAGACTTCTCAGCAAACCAGGGGAGCAAAAACTAAAACAAAACACCAAAAAAAGTCCTCAAATGACTATGTGTCATCAATGCCCATCCTGGTAGTTTCACTCCAATTCCCTTCACAGGCAGAAGAGATCCCATTAACTTCAGAGTTTTCCAACCCTGGAGAAAGGAGGCATTATAAGCCAAAGCAGAGTCCTCTGATTTGTTCCACTACTCCAAAAATGGCTATTTTTTTTTCTGCCAGTTCCTTTTCAACATGAGCAGAAAGCTTTTCACTTTTCTGTTTATGTTTTCAAAGGCAACAGCTAGGCTCAACTTGAAGTTCAAATAAAAATTTCAATCAATTCAACATATAAGCATATAATTTTCACATAAATTCAGTCAATTACTAGGTAGGACATAGGGGTCAACTTAGAACTTGGAAATGAGGAAAATAAGATGGCCCTCTGGAGTTAAACTAGCACTTGGCTCAGAACAGACTTGTACAATGAAAGAACAGAATATGTGCCCCATAAAATAATGGGCCTTGGCAATGATCATCAATGGATGTTAAAAACATTAGCTGAAAAGTTGATATAAATCTTAGTAATGGAAGGATTAGGCTGCCACCATCTGAACCTGCTGATCAATTTGAGCACCCTTAAGGGTGATATAATCAGACATTATTGCCTTGCCAACCTGATACAAAAGGAAGTACACAGCACCCCCTATAGAGTATTTTTGTTTTAAAAAATCTAACCCATCTAATCAAGCCTTAGCTCAGCTTGAGGTTTTCCTACAGGTTTTCCTGTATTTCCTTACAGGTTTATAGGAAATATGGGCTATAGAAGAACAAGTTAAATGACACCATGAGGAAGCCATCAGCCAAATCTAGAATGTAGGACATTCTACACCAAATTTTTCCAGTCAATCAATATAATAAATAAAAAAAGGGTTGGGGGGACTGTTTTAGAATAAGAGAAAGTTAAGAGCTAAAAACAACCAAATACAAGGCGTGGAACTTATTTATATCCTGATTCAAACTAACCAACTGTAAAAGGACATCTTTGAGATAATTAGGAAAGTTGAAATAAGGCCTGGATATTAGGTGATATTAATGACTTATTAATTTTGTTAGGTGTGGTGATGGCATGGCAGTTATAGTTTGAAAATTCCCATATCAATTTAAAGATGGGGGGGGAGTTCTACAGAGAAATTTCAAAATACTATCTATATCTGAGGAATGTGGGGAGGAAGTTGGTCACTCAAAAAATTGAATATAAATGATAGCCAGAGAGGCAAAATGGCAGTGTTGATTCCAAATCCAACCAGGGCTGCCAGGTAAACCCATGTGACAAAAGAGCACACAGATCACCTGAAGATGTGTAAAGATTGATGCTAACAGGGCCTGATACCATAAATATTTCAATCACTTAACTCCACTATTATCAAAGGCACACTATCCAAGCAACCTTACAATAATTTGATTTATCATGTAAGCTTAACTTGAAGGGGCAATGTGCTAGGCACACAGGAGTGCTTATCCAAGTCATAGAACAGCTTTGTTTTGTCTCATAAAGCCAATAATTTGGCATTCTGTCTTTATTGTTCAGTTTGTCCTGTGATCTTTGGGATCAAGAATAGTACCAGGTCCACCTGAGTGTGATAAGCTCTGGGATACTGGGTCTGCGAGGCCAGTAGTCAAAACTTGGGACCCAGGCCAGATCATCAGGTAAAAACCACTTTGCACAACTTCCTGGCTTCAGCTGGCAGCCTCTTCCCCAGGAGTTGCTCTGACCTCAGGGTCTCCCTATATTTCCTTGAGCACTTCCACAACCCCTGTTAATCCCTGTTATTTCCCTACATTACACTAAATAATTGAGAGGCAATTGCATTTGATGACTTTTAGGGAGCCACAGTGGTCACCTGTGAATCTTTTCAAGCAAAGGTTCACATCACCAGGTGCTTTCTGGACCCCATAGGACACCATGAGCAGGAAGTTTTAGAACTTTCAAATGTGAAAGGGTTCATAAACTTAAAACATCACAATACTATGGCATTTTAATTTTTTACAAAGAAAATATAATAATAAACATTATTGAGAATTTCAAAGTGTCCTTTATATATAATATCTCCTTTAATCCCCACAACACCCTGTGGTGTAGGTTCCTTCTTCCCGCTCTCCTTTCCTCCTTCCCTTTCTTCCTACAAAGGTGGAAAATAAGGAATACCAAGTTTGGATAATTTGATCAGGGTCACATAGCAAGATGGAGCAAGGTTAAGTCCAGTGAGAGGGTCTTTTCTCAACAACTGTGAAGCGGCTTGCTGAGACACACACAGCAAATGACAAGCAGAGCTGGGAAGAGGTATCTCTCATTTTTTCACTACAAATCTGTTGCCTCCCTATGGGAGGTAAAAGCCAATGGAACCCTTGAGACATTACAAGCTCCCCAAACCATAGCTATTAGAGCCAATTCCATTAGCTCAGAACAAGCTGACTAAATAACCGAATTATGTAAGTCCATCCCAACTATCATCTGGTGGAGCAAAGTATGTATAGCAACTGAATCCTAAAAACTAAAAAGTAATCCCTAAAATCATAACAGAACTCTGTGATTATAGAAAAAAGAAGGGAGTATGGCACATAAAAACTGTTTGCTGTTCTGTTTTCAAGTTGAAAAAAATATCTCACAAAGTTAACCTCAGAAGGAGAAGGGAGACTGCTGAAAGAATGGTGTTATCAACTTAGTATGTCCCCAGAGTTTTAACAAAATTGCTCTTTATTTTTTTCAAAGCTACCATTATTGAGCAGTTACAAGGTACCAACAACAGGACTAAGTGCTTACAAATATTATCATCACTGTCCTCAAAATAGCTCAAGTTAATGCCGTATTATTAGCTAGGCACTCTGCTAAGCATTTCGCATAGATTACCTTCTTCAGTCTTGACCAACGTCTTGAGACAGGTCATAGTATTATATCCAGTTTACAGGTGACAAAACTGAGCTTAGAGAGATGATACAGATCGTACAAGGTAAAATGACAGAGCCAGAACCTGAAGCTGAAGCCCAGAAACCAGATCTACTGGAATGTAAAGGCTTCCCTTTTAACCACCATGCTATTTCACCTTTTCATAGGTTTCTTTTGATCATTACAGCACACCTACAATGCTAGTATTATAATCCTCATTTTACAGAGGAGAAAACTGGGGCTTAGAATGGTTAAATGGCTTTCTGAAGACACACAGCAACTGGTAAGTGGCAAAGCTGGGATTCAAATCCAGGATCGTTTGACTCCAACACTCAAGCTCTTCACCACTACACATTCTCTCTCCTCTCACTGGGATGTCAGTTTATTCATTTGATGCATATTTATCATAGGCTTACTATGTGCCAGGCACTTAGGGTCCAATATGAATAAAACAGAAATCTTTCCCTTGTGGCATTTATATTCCAGTAGTGAAAGGCAGACAATAATCACAATAAATAAGTAAATGATACAGTATGTTAGAAAGTAACAATTGCTAAGGGTAAGGGGGCTTCGGCAGAAGAGGTAGAAACAAGTTGCAATTTTAAAAGAGTGGGCAAGATATGAGAAGTATGAATATAGACTTGAAGGACCTGAGGGCATCACACACTTGGTATCAGTCAGTTCTGTATATCTTCATTATAAATCTTTAAAGAGAAATCCTCTAACCCTTTACCATCTTATCTTGTGTGGAAATACCAAGGCACTAGAAAAGTGGCTTTGCCCCCTAACTTGCCAAAAATGTATAATGCAAGGTGATAAGAAAATCTGCATATAGCTCATTCACCATTACAGATGAAAATGGCAAGGGTGGGTGGCTGTGGCTAGGCAAGGACAAAAGAGCTAAATATTTTACCTCAAGAATTAACTCCCAAAGCACCCATCTCCCAAAATGCCTTTGCCAGGCAATCTAGGTGATGTCTTCATCAAGCTCTCAGTGTACACATGTTAACACTGTAAAACTATTCTCAGGGAACGGACGTGGCTCAAGTGGTTGAGCACCTGCTTCCCACATGGGAGGTCCTGGGTTTGGTCCCTGGTGCCTCTTAAAAACATAAAAACAAACAACAAGCAAACAAAAAACCAACTCAGGGGAGCCGATGTGGCTCAGTGGTTGAGCGCCAGCTTCCCACATACTAGGTCTGGGGTTCAATCCCTGGCCCCAGTACCTAAAAGAAAAAAAAAACCATAAAAAACCACAACTATTCCCATAAAACTGCTCTGCATAGCAGCCAGAGGCTGGCTGAACCTTTGTGACCCAAAAGTGATAGCTCCAGAAAAACCAACAAGGCAAGCTACATTATATTTTCCATGAGTACACAAAGCCTAGACCATCCAATAGGAAGCTCTCTTCACACTGCAAAGGTCATTGGTAAGTTCCTATGATGACCGTGGGAAGTTACAGAGATAATCTCTTAATCCAAATTTTAAAAAGAATTCCTCTATTAGGAAAGATCCCGAAAACTCATCCTTCTATTCCACACTTTCTAACAAGGAAGAGTTAAAGCTATGTACTGAATTTCGGTGGTTGGTCTCTATATGAATGGCCACTGGGTGAACCACATTCCCCTTCTAATTCACAAGCCCATTTCATTGGCCATGTCTGAGGATAAAGCAATCCTATAGGGCTTCTGCTGTATTGGGCTATGTCACAGGGCATAATCACAAAGTAAAGGAACTAGAGAAGCAGAATTGTCTAGTTTGGTAGTAGAAATTAAGATTGGGAAGTTATTATCAGGGTTAAGGGTAGCAAAGTATTATATGATTATTTGAAATTTATTTATATTATTAATTTACTTGCTGACCCTTGGAAAAAGGAGTGGCTCTATAATATCTGTTTCCACTTGGCAGGTGTGTATGACCAGAAGCTTCAGATCAAGTGAGCAGGTAAACCCAGGGCCCTGATCCCAGGCCTGTGCTCTACTACTAGATTGTGCTGCAAATTCTGTAAAATAAATTTATAAAAAACAATGTAGAAATGCCAAGAGAAATAAATAACTTCAGATTCATTCCTCACTGAGTCCACATCTGATTACTGAGCACCCACTGTGTGACAAGCATTTGTCCTAGGTTCTAGGGCGACAACAGAGAACAAGCCCAATGACGCTTCTGCCCTTGGGGAGGGGGTACACACATACACTAGTTAGGGACTCCCAGTGAACAAGGAAACCAAGGGAGGAGCGAAGCAACTTCAGATCTGATGGGTAATGTGAGGAAACAGAGTATGGGGAGAAGGCCTGTCTGAGAGAGGACATTTAGGCTGAGATCTGGGTGACAGTCCTGGAGTGGCACAGAGTTCAGGGCAGAGAGTTCCAGGAAAAGACAAGTATAAAGTTTCTAAGGCAGAAACAGCTCAGGGAGCCCTTGGAGCCCAAAGAATGCCAGCAGGGCAGGAGGTGAGTAAGCAGGGAGATGGGTCAGAGAGGTGGGCCGGGCCATCAGGCAGTACCTTGGAGGCCAACACAAATGCTTCGGATTTGGTTTTAAGGGTTGTGGGAGACCACTGGAGGGTTTGAAGCAGGGAACTGACACAATCTGGCTTATGCTTTATATATGTGTTGATCCTGAGGAATTAAAACACCAACATTAATGGCGCCGGTGAAGGTACAGATTTTGTGTTCCTGTGTAACCCACTCAATTTTCATGAGTGCTCAATCCCTCTCCAATGGGGAAAAGAAAAGAAAATATCTACTAAAGCTCTTCTTCTTCAGGTTGCCACGAGTTGGGAGAGGTGGAAAGGCTAGAACACTCAGTCCTGGTGACGAGGCAGCACAGTGGTAGACAGCCCCATTTTGGATCTAGCCTGGAGCCAGGACAGGACAGAAGAGGGGAAATATCCACAGTGGTACTCACATGTATGGAGATATTTAGAGAGAGAACTAAAACCCAGGTTTGTTGATTCTTATTTCATCACTATATAAGGTGGAGGAACCCACAAAGTTCATGGCTTATGATTCTAATTACAATGAGATGTGATCAGACATTCTGCCAGGAATCTGTAACTCTGCTATTAACCCCAAGAAGACAAAGGTCATCCATAAGCAGCCACTTGGCTGAATTCACTTCGGCAGTTTCTGTCTCTTCCAACCCACCATCAGTTTCACTTCCCTATGGGGAAGCTACAAAATGTACATGGGAGGAAGTGAGAATGACTAGTTTGTGATCATTTGTCTGTTTGAAAATGTACAATCCATACAATGGTATATATACACATACACAGAGACAAATGGCAGGAGTGTGTGTGTGTATGTATACATATATATGCATCCTAACAGCTCATCCGAGAAAAACAAGCAAGACCTAAATGTGTCAGGTGTGCCTACAGAGTGTCTAAAGTGATTCTTCCAGAGAGGGAAGATAAAATTGGCCTGGTTTCCTGGCTAGCAGAAAATACAATTCTTTTCTTGCTGCTCAAGGAGAAATGTTAGAACTCTTTTCAAGGCTTTATATTAATCTCCTCTGTCCACTCAATTTCCAATAAAAATGGAATTTAGGTCACTTGCTTAAAATAATAGCAATTTATAACAGCTGCTGTACTACATGGAGGTCTCTGGCACATTACTTGACATCTGAAGAGTTCAGTTTTATCTCTGAAAATGAGAACAATGACACCAACATGCCTCAGAATCAGAACAGTGGGAGCTAGAGCATGAAATAAATTGTTTAATAAATTATGATAAAGCATTGCAAAAACAGCAGCCACTCTGAGCATTTTTATATTATGCTTATACCAAAGTGCTATGATTAATCTGATGTTAAGTCAGATATACCAGGTGAATAGATAATAATCCTCTATTGTTTAGCTGGAGAGAAACAAGACTGAATTCTGGGACCCTAAGCCACATATTTCAAAGACAGCTTCCTCTCCATATCATAGGGAAGACTTTAGGGATCTGCATGGGCCCTATGGGAGTTCTAACATAGAAATCTCTCTATAAAAAAAGTTTGTTCCTAAGCAGAAGTCTTCTTTTGATTAACATTAATATTTGCCAAATAATCAATCAAACCCCACCATTTAATTCTCATCTATTATCTCACTGGATCTTTTACAGAAACCTGAGATGGATAGAAAAATTATTATCATTTCTACATATGAGAAAACCGAGGCTCAGTGAAGACACTAGAATTACCCTTTCCAAAGGAAGTAGAATTCTAATCCCAAATCTTCATGATGTTCAACTACCACCATTTCTGTTAACTAGCAAAATATAAATTAAAATTAAACTTTAGCAGAACTACAGTATCAGGGGAAACAGATGTGGCTTAAGCGATTGGGCTCCCATCTGCCATATAGGAGGTCCAGGGTTCGATTCCTGGGG
>JAQZBX010017328.1:20126-35776 GCA_029593785.1 Cabassous unicinctus | reverse complement strand
TAAAATATGATAGTTTGAATCACGTGATCCACAAAAGCATGTTCAAATCTTAACCCCTGGTCCTGTGGATGTGAACTCATCTTTAAGTGGGGCTTTGAAGATCCTATTAAGATTAGGGCAAACTGAAATAGGATGCCTTAATCCAATTTGACAGGCGTCCTTATAAGCAAAGGAAATTCAGACATAGAAGTACCAACCATAGGTGGAGACAGAAAGAGACAGATCACCATGTGACGGAGGCATAGATTGAATGCCAGCAAGTCGCCAGCAGAATGCTACAGAATTTTGAGAAGGCGTGGCCTGCTGATACCTTGCTTTTGGACTTCTAGCCTTCAAACTCTGAGACAATAAATCCCTGTTGTTCAACCCAACCAGTTTGTGGTATTTTGTTTTAGCAGCCCTGACAATCAATGACATATATATTTTTCCTAATCTGTAAATGCTTTAGGACTCCTTATGGTTATAGCCCAAAGTTAATGACAAGAATGGTATATTTTAAAGTCAGTAAATATTTAGACACTAAATATATATCAAGAAATTATGATGATAAAGATAAAGGTAATGCTTTCATTTGATGAAATCAGCTCAAAGCCTATGAAAAGTGTTCTTAGATATATAGATATAGTTATCTCTTTCTAGGCTATAAGATCAAAATAATTTTTATGTCCTTTTTTAGGGCCTCTAATGGAGGGTAAGTCCATTGTTTACCGGCACAGCGATGTCATACCTGGAGCTATGATGGGTAGAGGAAAACAAAATGATTGTCATATGATCTTTAAAATCTGAAATCATTTAAATCTCCACAAGGAACATATTAAGCAACTTAAGGGGAAAAAAGGGGGGCGGGAGGGAGGAATAGAATAGATGGAAGAAGAGAGCAATGGAAGTGCTCTGCATGATCTTGCAATGTTGGATACAGGCCATGTTAAATTTCAACAAAAATTTATAAAAGTGTATGATCTTAAATGTAAACCATAATGTAAACCATTGACCATGGTTAGTAGCTATGTTTCAATTTTTGTACATCAAATGTAACAAATTTATCATCCATACATAAAAAGATTATTAATATGGGAAGGGGGGAAAGGGGGAGGATGTTGGGTATATAGGAATCTCATATGTTCCGTATGTGACTTTACTGTGACTTAAAACTTCTTTGAAGACAAAACGAAATAAAGTTAGACACTGGGGATGAAATGGAAGAAAATGTCACTGTACATACAGGATAACAGATACTATAGTGATGAAAGGCAAAATGTGAAAAAAGTTTTTTAAAAAATATTTTTCATTATTTTTTAATACCCCAATTTTTTATTTTAATTCAGTTTTAGTTTTTTGAAATTATTATGTATTTTATTTCTTATGTTTAAACATAACATTATTATTTCATTTTCCTACTAAATATATTTGGCAATATTCTTGGCTTCATCTTTGAAGAAGTGTTGGACCGCAGAAGGGTTACAACTATGGCAGGGGAGGATCATTGGTGTGGGAAGTCAGTGACTGGGGATACATTAGAGGAAGTTCACCTGCACATACAGATAAGGTATACAAATGTGTTCAAATGTTCATGGGGCATTGACACAGTGGGTAGATATTCACACGATAACCAAAAAAGTATTGAATTCCCATCCTAGGGAGCTCTGCCACATTCTCTAATGGAGCAGCAATAATCCCCCGAGTGCATGGGCAATGACTAGTGAAGAAGGATGGTCCATTGACGGGTCCTTGATATTGACAACAATGCTTATGAGCATTTGCTCTTGAAATTACAACTTAGCCTAGTGTTGTAGGGTGCCTAAGAGTTACCTCTTGAAAGCCTCCATGTTGCTCAAATGTGGCCTCTCATTAAGCAAAACTGAGCATATAAATGCATTACCTTCCCCTCAGCATGGGACATGACTCCTGGGGAATGAGTCTCCCTGGCACTGAGGAATTACGACCAAGCACCAACTAGCAGTACAACTGGAAAAAAGACCTTGAATAAAAGGGGGAAAGGGTAAAGATGAATGACTTTATATGGTTAAGAGACTTCAAAGTGAGTCGGGAGGTCATCCCAGAGGTAACACTTAGCACATCTCAGCAGGACCGCATAGACTGCCAAAATTGATACTACCACAAATAGTGGGGCTCATGAGGGTTCTGGAGACACCCAGGTTCTACGGTCATGGCAGATAGCTCAGGAGTTTGGTGCCTTGTTAATGTGCCCTACTTTGGAGTTTGTACTCCCACGTGTGACAGAGTTGGACTCAGTTGTGACTTCTCTACACATGGCTCTTCTGTCCCTTCTATTTGAATTTATGGTTGGTGCTGGAGTTGGTAGGTGTACGCCCAGGAGACTTGAATCTTTCGGCTGTCCATGAGCCTCAGTGGAGTTGCCACACCTACTATCCAGTTCATTGGACTCACCCAGGGCAACTAACAAGGACATGGATGGACAACCAACATACCAAGGAACTGAGAGAGTCTACAACTGCAAGCAAGAGAGTCCCATCCATCATCCATATGGGATCAAGGCCCCCTCTCAACTGGAGGTGAAGTGGGCAGCACCATCCCAGAATCCCCAGGACTGGGGAATAAAATATGAAGTAGAGTGGACTTTCTGGTATTCTACTATAGACTTATTGTGATTCTAGCAATGGAAGAAATTATATCATTGATATGGTGACAGTGGCCACTAAAAGAGAGAGAAGGAAAAGGAGGTGTAATATAGGGGCACTTTTGGGACTTGAAATTGTCCTGAATGACATTGCAATAACAGATACAAGCCATTATATATCCTGCCATAACCTACAGAATTGAGTGGGAGAGAATGTAAACTACAATGCAAACTGTGACCCACCCTTAGTGGCAATGCTCCAAAATGTGTTTATCAATTGCAATAAATGTACCACACTAATGAAAGAAGTTGTTAATGTGGGGAAAAGTGGGAGGTGTGGGGAGTGGGACATATGGGAAACCCTGATATTTTTTATATAACAATTTATGTAATCTAAGTATCTTTTAGAAAAAATAAAAAATAAATTAAAAAGAATAAAACATTGTTACTAACTATAGCCAATATCTTACATTTGGTGTATTTTTCCCTCAACACACTCGATTATTATTTTCTTTTATTATTTTTATTTTTTAACAAATTAATTTTATTGATACATATTAATAAACATGCAATTCCTCCAAAGTGTACAATCAATGGTATTTTCTATAATCACATAGTTGTGTGTTCATCACTTCAATAATTACCAGAATATTTTCATTATTTCAATAATAATAATAATAAACAAAAACCAGACAAACAAACAAACAAAAATTCCTAACCTCTTGATCTCTCTATGCTTCCCCCACTGCACATAGCTGCTGTTTCTGGCCTTTCTATTCAAAGTTCATAATGAATGTCTTTTAGTATAATCAAAATGTTGTACATTCATCATCTCAAAAATGTTAGAACAATTTCATTACTCCAAAAAGAAAGACTCCACACCCCTTACACCCCTTAGCATTCTTTCCTCAGACCCACATAACCACTAGTCTCCTTTCAACTTTGCAAATTGATTTATGTTTACATTTTACATAAATGGAATTATACAATATGTAATACTCTGTGTCTGGTCTCCTTCACTTAGTATAATGTTTTTGGGTTTGTTTTTTGTTTGTTTGTTTGTTTTTTTTTGGCTGATATTAGCATTTTGTACTATTAACTTACATTAGTTCAGCTTCGAAGCAATATGGTCTTATATATGCAATTCAACCCATATTAATATTTCACATAATATATTTATATTTCACATAATATATTTAGGTCATACTAGGGCTATCATACAGTATTTGTCTTTTTGTTTCTGGCTTGATTCATTCAACATAATGACCTCCAGGTTCATCCATGTTGTCATATACTTCACAACTTCATTTCTTCTAACCACTGCATAATATTCCATTGTGTGTATAATCCACACTTTGTTTAACCATTCATCAGTTGATGGACACCTGGGTTGTTTCCAACTTTTGGCTATCATGAATAACAATCCTATGAACATCTGTGTACAGATATCTATTTGTGTCTCTGCTCTCAGTTCTTCTGGGCATATACCTAGCAATGGTATTGCCAGGTCCCATGGCAAGTCTATATTCAACTTCCTTAGGAACTGCCAAACAGTCCTCCATAGAGGTTGTCCCATTCTACATTCCCACCAACAGTGAATAAGCATTCCTTTCTCTCCACATCCTCACTAACATTTACAGTTTTCCAACTTTTTAACAGTGGCTCGTCTAACGGGTGTAAAATGACATCTCATTGTAGTTTTGATTTGCATTTTCTTAATCACTAGCGATGTTGAACATTTCTTTCATGTGTTTCTTCACCATTTGTATTTCTTCTTTGGACAATTTCTTTTCAAGTCTTTTGCCCATTTTTTAATTGGATACTTTGTCTTTTTATTGTTGAGTTGTATTATCTCCTTATATATCATGGATATTAAACCCTTATCAGATACGTGATTGGCAAATATTTTCTCCCATTGATTTGGCTGCCTTTTCACCCATTTGACAAAGTCTTTTGAGGTGCAAAAATATTGAATTTTTGAAGAGGTCTCATTTATTTATTTTTTCCTTTGTTGCTCGTGCTTTGGTTGTAAGGTTTAAGAAACTACAACCTACCACAATATCTTTTTTTTTAATTGAAATTTTTATTGAGATAATGAAATTCACATATAACTATAAGAAACAACATAGTATGATCTCATGTACACTTTATCCAGTTTCCTCCAAAAGGCATCATTTTTTAAAACCATAGTATAACATCAAAAGCATGATATTAACATTAATACAATTCACCAATCCTTATTCAGATTTCTTCAGTTGTATTTGTACTCATGTACGTGTGTTTAGTTATATACAATTTTATCACATGTGTATCCATCACTACACTCAAGATACTGAGTAGTTCCATCAACAAGCTCACCTACTGCCCAAACCCCATCCTTTACTCCTGGCAAGTGTAAATCTGTTCTCTCATTCTACAATTTTGTCTTTTTGAAAATGTTATATAAATGGAATCATACAGTAAGTAACTTTTAGAATTGGCTTTTTCCCCATTCAGCATAATTTCCTGTGGATTCATCCAAATTGCTGTGTCTATCAGTAGTTCATTCTTTTTTATTGCTAAGTAGTGGTCTATGGCATGGATGTACCACAGTTATTTTAAATAGTCTACCACAATATCTTGAAGATGTTTTCCTACATTTTCTTGTAGGAGTTTTATGGTTGCTGTTTTTATATTTAAATCCTTGATCCATTTTGAGTTAATTTTTGTATAAGGTGTGAGATAGGGGTCTTCTTTATTTCTTTTGGATATGGCTATCCAGTTTTCCCAGCACCATTTGTTGAATAGACTCTTCAGGCCCAGCTGGTTAGGCTTAACAGCCTTGGCAAAAATCGCTTGACTCTAGGTGTGGGGGTCAATTTTTGAGTTCTCAATTTGGTTCCATTGGTTAATCTTTCAGTCCTTATGCCAGTATCATGCTGTTTTTAAATACTATAGCTAAGTAATATGCTTTAAAGTCAGGAAGCAAGAGTCCCCAACTTTGTTCTACTTTTTAAAGACATTTTTCACTATTCAGTTCCCCTTACCCTTCCAAATAAATTTGATTATTGGCTTTTCAATTTCTGCAAAACTGTTGTTAGGATTTTTGCTTGGATTGTGTTGAATCTGTGAATCAATTTTGGTAGAATTGACATTTTAACGATATTTAGTCTTCCAATCCATGAACATGGAATATCCTTCCATTTATTGAAGTCTTCTTCAGTTTCTTTTAGCAATGTTTTGTAGTTTTCTGAATATAGTTCCTTTATGTTCTCGGTTAAGTGTATTCCTAAATATTTGATTGTTTTTGTCCCTATTAAAAATGGATTTTTTTTTTATTTCCTCCTCAGATTGCACATCAGTAGTATCTAGAAACGTTATTGATTTTTGTGTATTATCCTTGCATCCCGCCACTTTGCTAAACTTGGTTATTAATTCTAGTAGCTTTGTTGTGGATTTTTCAGGATTTTCTAGATATAGGACCATGTCATCAGCAAATAGTTAAAGTTTTACCTCTTCTTTTCCCATTTGGCTGCCTTTTATTTCTTTGTCTACCCTAATTGCTCTAGCTACAACTTCTAGTACCATATTGAATAATAATGATGACAGTAGGCATCCCTGTCTTGTTCCTGATCTCAGTGGGGAAACTTTCAGTCTTTCACAATTGTGTACAATGCTATCCCATAGGTTTTGATATGTTGTTTTCTTCTTTTCATTCATCTTGAGACCTTTACTGATTTCTCTTGTGATTTCTTCTTTGATGCACCGATTGTTTTAGAGTGTCATTTATCCTCCATATATTTTTGAATTTTCCCTTTATCCACCTGTTTTTTATTTCCAGCTTCATTCCATTAGGATCAGAGATAGTACTTAATATAATTTCAATCTTTTAAAATTTATTAAGACTTTTTTGTGATCCAACACATGGTCTATCTTAGAGAAAGATCCATGAGCACTTGAGAAGAATGTATATCCTGCTACTTTGGGGGGCAATGTTCTATATAAATCTGTGAGGTCTACTTGATATATCATATTATTCATGTTTTATTTTTTCTTATTGATCCTTTGTCCATTTGTTCTATGCAAAGGTGAAAATGTTGTATTGAATTTTCCAACTATTATTTTAAAGGCCTCTATTTCTCTCTTCTGTTTGCAAGTCTGTGCCTCATGTTTTTGGGGCACTCTGGTTAGGTGCATATTTATTATTGTTATTTCCTCTTGGTGATTTGCTCCTTTTATTAATATATAATATTCTTCATCTCTTATACCAGTTTTGTATTTAAAATCAATTTTGTCAGCTCTTTTTTGATTGCTGTTTGCATGGAATATATTTTCTAACCTTGTACATCCAGTCTATTTGTGTCTTTGCATGTAAGGTTATTGTCTTGTAGGCAGCATATAGATGGCTTCTTCTTCTTTTTTTTTTTTTTTAATCCATTCTGCCAGTCTGTGTCATTTGATTGGGGAGTTCAATCCATTCACATTCAATGTTATTATTGTGAAGTTATTACTTACTTTGTCCATTATATCTTTTGGCTTTCCATTGATATATCTTATTATCATCTGTATTTTTACCCTTTTTGTTACCCTTATTAATAGTCTTCATTTCTAAACTCTTTTCCAGTCCTCTCTCTTCTGTATTCCTTTCAAGTTGCAGCACTTCCTTTAGTATCTCTTGTATCCTTTAGACTGGTCTCTTGGTGACATACTCTTTTAGTTTTTGTATATCTGTGAAGATTTAAACTCAGTTTCGAAGGACAGTTTTGCCAGATAATGAATTCTTGGCTTGTAGTTTTTATCTTTAAGAATCTTTAATATATCATAACACTGCCTTCTCACCTCCATGGTTTCTGTTAAGAAATCAGTACTTAGTCTTAATGAGCATCCCTTGTATGTGATGAATTGTTTTTCTCTTGCTGCTTTTGGAATTTGCTCTTTATCTCTTGCATTTGACATTCTGAATAGTAGGTCTATTCAGATTTATTCTGTTTGGGGTGCATTGTCCTTCTTGGAAATTGGTATTTATGTCTTTCATAAGGGTTGGGAAATTTCAGTTATTTCCTCATATATTTTTTTCTGCCCCTTTTCCATTCTTTTCTCGTTCTGGGATACCTGTAATGCATATGTTTGTGCATTTTGCATTGTCAATTCAATTCCCTGAGACACTATCCCATTTTTTCCATTCTTTCCTTTTTCTGTTCTCCAGAGTTTTGAAATTCAAATGTTCTGCCCCCAATATGACTCTTTCTGTCTTCGAGCGATTCAAATCTTCTGTTATGTCCCTCAGGGGGTTTCTGCCTGGGATTTTGTAGGTATGTTCTGACCAGGGTATACCAGCTGTTAGAGCTTTATTCTGACCAGACACCATCCTTCATTCCCTATACTTAAGTGCCTCAACTAGGTCCCTCAAAGAGTTTACACTTTTGTTCTTAAGGGGGAGCTGAAGTGTGATGATCATTCTTCTGTAGTTGCTTCTTACTGGTCACGGACAATAGTCCCTGCCTTGTGGGGTGTGAAAGTGTGAAACTCTCTGGCTATTCTATTGAGGTTGAGGGAAGGCGGGTATGCCCCACGTTTGGAATTGGATGAAATCTCCACATGACTAATACCTTGCTCTGGAAGGTGTTGATTCTGGAAGAAATTAACTTAGAATTTTGAAAATACATGGTCCTAGTAAAATGATAAAGAAGATGGTGGTAAATGCATGTCCCCCCACCCCCCAAAGGAGGCCAGCCATGACATACTGGACCAGGTAAGTGAGAAAGTACAGGTGCCTTCAGAGGCTAGTTTCATCTTCCTGACTTTGATGGGCTTGATCTTGTAGGTTTCAAATGCTGTCTAGGAATGTTCTGGAGTGATTTACATAGAAACAGCATTCCTCCTAGAGGAACAGGGAGGTTCCTCTCTGTGCCACTGTTAGCATGTTTAGGGCTGTGCAATTTTGCAGCACCACAGGTGGCAAGGGAATGTATTTGTCATCTAAGGGCTTCTATGGCATGGCTAGTTTCTTCTGTGCTGTTGGTTAACACTTAGGAGAGATTGTGGTTGATCTGCTGGGTTTGGTAGAAACTGCCAACCCCAGTTCCCATGGCAGTGGGTATGCCTTGGACAGCTAGGAAAGATAAAAGGAGAGGCACTGCCCTAGACATAAACTCATAAAGTCAATGTAGGCAACAACAAGAGAACCATATGGCAAGCAAAATATAGAACTTAAAGAGACTTTTTAAAATTTTATAGGCATGTCTATTAATTACTTAGAAAATGAATTAAGTTTACCAAGACATTTAACATGTTCAATAATTCTCTGCATATGATCTAAACTAATACTAATCAATGCACACATTCTTCTTTGAGGTGCAGTTTAATAGATCTAAGCCCCAGGTTTGCAATACCATACACATTGTCTCTCTATGGGAACAAGCCGTGATGCCAATTGTGTCTTTTCAGGTTCTACTCACATTACTCTGGTAATTATTTCTCCACTTGGTATGTCATTCGCATAGCCAGTATGCTGCAGCACCTTTGGTCCTGAAGAGAAGTTCCAGTGTTTCACTGATTTGCTGCATAGCCTCCCTCAGTATTATGAAACAGAGCCAGTCAGAAGGTAATGTCCAATGTAAATCTAACCATATTGAGCCATCACTGGCTCCCACAGGAGTCTGAAACAGCAACATACTTTCCATCCACTTCAGGAGCATGTCCAAAAATGAAGTAGATACTTCTATTGTTATAGAAGTCACAGTGACCAACCTAACCAATAACTCAAAAGGAGAGGCATCATGAAGGGGACTGGGGTCTGGTTTGAATGCTCAAGATTGTTTGACAATACTGAGGTCTATCTCTTCTAATTTTTGTATACTTTCTAAATACTTCCAATGCGGTTTATGAAATATCAAATGTGTTGAAATAGTTTTAGTACTTCACTTTTTACTTCTACACCGTTACCACAATTATTTTAACAGATATTTTACTTTAGCAGTATAGGGATAAAACTACTTTCTCCATTATTTTATAAAACCCTAAGATTCCCAATGGAATCAAGATTATCTTCTCCCTACCACCACTTTATTTTTTATATACTTCTTAAATTTTTAAAATGATAATTAGATTACATAAATGGTACATAAAAAATATAGAGGATTCTCATATGCCTTGCTCCCTACACCTCTCACATTTTCCCACATTAACAACATGCTTCAGTAGTGAGGTACATTTATTACAATTGATGAACACAATTTGGAGCATTGCCACTAAGTGTGGATTATATTTCACATTGTACCTACACTCTCTCAAACACAATTTTGTAAATTAAGACAAAATATATAATGGCCTACCATTATATCTGTCATTGCAATGTCATTCAGGACAATTCTCAAGTCCCAAAAATACCCCTATGTTTCACCTCTTTTTCCCTCTCCCTCCCTTCAGAGCCCTGGTGATGACTGCCTCCACATCAATGATAAAAGTTCTTCCTTTGCTAGAATCACAATGTCAATAGTAGAATAACAGTGAGTCTATTCTAGTCCATTATTCATTCCCCAATCCTGAGGATTCTGGGATGGTGATGCCCACTCAAACTCTAATTGAGAATGGGCTTAGATCCCATGGGGAAGATGGATGGGACTATCTTGCGTGAAGTTGCAGACTCTCTCTGTTCCTTGGAATGGTTGTTGTCTAACATCATCTTCTTGTTAGTTGTCTTGGGTGAGTCCAATGAACTGGAGAGTAGGTGTTGCAACTCTTTTGAGATTCAGGGCCCAGCTGGCACATGGGCAGCCCAAAGATTTAAATTTCTTTTACATATACATATCAACTCTAGTACTAACTATAGGTTCAAATAGAAGGGGCAGAAGAGCCATGTGTAGGGAAACAACAACTGAGTCCAACTCTGTCACACTGGGGAACATAAATTCCATAGTAGGGCCTATTGGCAGGGCACCAAACTCCTGAGCTGTCAGCTTTGCCTATAGTGTCTGGATATCTCTAGAACCCTCAGGATCCCTGCTATTTGAGGCAATATTTATTTTGGCAGCCAATGAGGTCCTGCTGAGATATGCATAAGAATAACATCTGGAATGACCTTCCAACTCCCTTTGACATCTCTTAGCCATATAAACTCATTTGTCTTTACTGTTTCCCCCTTTTGGTCAAGATCTTTTTCCAGTTGCATTGCTAGTTGGTGCTTGGTAGTAATCCCTTGGTTCCAGGGAGACTCATCCACGGGAGTCATGCCCTACTCTGGGGGAAGGTAATGCATTTATATACTAAGTTTGGCTTAAAGAGAGGCCACAGCTGAGCAGCAAGGAGTCTTTCAGGAGTTAACTCTTAGGCATCCTATAATAAAAGGCTAAGTTTCCATTTCAAAGGTAAAGGTTCGTAAGTACAGTCATCAATATCACAGGCCCATCAATGGTACATCCTCCTTCACTAGTCACTGCCCTTGTACTCGAGGGATTCTTGCTGTCCCACTAGAGAATGTAGCAGAGCTCCCCCAGATAAGAATTCAATATTATCTCAGTTATTGTGTGAATTTCCACCCACAATGACAATGTCCCATGAACACTTGAATACATTTATATGCCTTATATGTGTGCCCCAGGTGAACTTCCTCCAATGCATCCCCTAACCCTGACACCACACAACAATAATCCACCCCTGCCACACATACAACACTTCTGTGATTCAAAACTTCTTCAAAAATGAAGCCAACAAATTAACCAAATGCAACTAATAAGAAAATGAAATAATAATAGTTTTGAAAATAAATAACATACAAAAAATTAAGTAAAATTAAAATAATAAAAAATAATAAATACTAAAATTAAAATATTTTTGCATTATGTCTTTCATCACTGTAAGATCTTTTGTCTTGTATGCACAGTGAAATTTTCTTCCACTTATTCTCTCAGTGTCTTATTTATTTTCATTTTGTCTTCAAAGGAACTTTAGGTTGCAGAAAAGTTATGTACAGAATATAGGGGAATCCCATATACCCTAAATCCTCCCCTTTTCCCCTTTCCCCTATTAATAACATTTTAAATGTGGATGGTACATGTGTCAAATTGATGTACAAATCGAAACATTGTTACTAACCATGGTCAATGATTTACATTATGGTTTATATTTTAGACGATACACTTTTATAAATTTTGGTGAAATTTAACATGGCTTGTATCCAACATTGCAAAATCATGTAGAACAATTTCATCACTCCAAAAAACGTCCCATGTTCCATCTATTCTATTCCTCCCTCCTCCTTCCCCTCAGAATCCATGGCAACCACCAAGCTTCACTACTTGAAGAACAAGATTCATAGTTACTTGCAACAATATTGAGGGCCTGACATACTGGCCTGTGCTCCCCTACTAGGCACTGCCTATGCTCCTGAGAGACTCCTACCCCTCTATTTGAGAACATAGCAGTACTCCCCAGGATGGGAGTACAAGACTTTTCCACTCATTATGTGGGTCTCCACCCATGGATACAACACACTATGGCAAGATGAACACACACACACTCCCTAGAAGCCAGCCCTATGTCCACCTTGTCCCGCTTGCCCCTCCACATCCAACACCATAAACCAGTAACCCTTCCCTGCCATATTTGCCAAAAGAACATTCCCAACATGGTAGTTTCAACCACATATGCAAAAATACCCAGAGTTCACCTGCTCCCTCCCCCAACCCTCTCCCCACTACCATGGATAGTCCAACACACACTTCTCACCATACCCCCCTCACAGATCAGCACTGCCCAACCCAATAGCATCACTGCACTACTGTCATGCCCATCCACTGCACAGCTGTTGGAGACCTTCACGGTAGAACACATATTATGCACCTTGTCAGCAACACCGGTGACATGTAACATGGCCGCCAGGGCTGATACAAGAACAGCTTAAGCTATTGTTAGCCTTCTTCAAGGAAGTTAAGAGAGTTCGCACCAAAAGCATTTCTGCCACCTACCCTAGCAACAACAACCACCAATCCCAAACCGCCACCTGTCCTTAACAGCCACCAATCCTCACCCTCTTTCTTCAGAGTATATATACCCTGCGTCTTCAATAAACTTTTGCAGCTTGATCAGAATCCTGTCTTGCTGTCGTTCTTCGTGTCTCTTGTCCCATACCATTCTCTCTTCACAGGACCTGAGCCCCCAGTTGATTGTCCCGCGGGACGGGACACACAGCTACACCTTTTAATCTTATCATAGATTTTGCCCATATAGACACAGGTTCACAACCCTCTTCTCCCTCTCTGTCTCCTGTAAACCTATCTTCCAGACTCTATCACTGTGAATCTGCTCAATTTGCTAAATTCATATCAGTGAGGTCATGTAATAGTTGTCCTTCAGTGTCTGGCTTGCTTCACTCAACATAAGGTTTTTAAGATTCATCCACGTTATCCTGTGTGGTAATACTGCATTCTTTCTTACAGCTGAGTAATATTCCATTGTATGTATATACCACAATTTGTTTATCTGTTCCTCTGTTGATGGACATTTGGGTAGTTTCCAACTTTTGGCAATAGTGAATAATGCTGCTATGATCATTGGTGTGCATATATCTGTTCATGTCTCTGCTTTCAATTCTTCTGGGTATATACCCAAAAGTGGGATTACTGGATCACATGGCAGTTCTATAGTTAGCTTCCTGAGGAACCACCAAACTGTCCTCCTCAATGGCTATCCCATTCTACATTTCTACAACAGATGGTAAATGTTCTCATCCCTCCACATTGTCTCAAACACTTGTAGTCCTCTGTTTTTTTAATAGCCACCAGTCTAATGGGTGTAAGATGATATCTCATTGTAGTTTTGATTTGCATTTCTCTAATAGCTAGTGATGTTGAGCATCTTTTCATGTGCTTTTTAGCCATTTGTATTTCTTCTTTGGAGAAGTTTCTATTCAAATCACTTGCCCACTTTTTAAATGGGTTGTTTGTCTTTTTTATTTTTGAGGTGTAGGATTTCTTTAAATATGCTGGATATTAGGCTCCTATTAGATATATGATTACCAAATAGTTTCTTCCATTGAGTAGGCTATCTTTTCACTTTCTTGACAAACTCTTTGAGGTGCAAAAGTTTTTAAATTTGAGGAGGTCCCAGTATCTATTTTTTCTTTCATTGCTTGTGATTGGGTGTAAAGTTCATGAAACCATTTCCTAATACAAGGTCTTGTAGATACTTTCCTAAATTACATTCCAAAATCTTTATGGTCTTGGTTCTTATATTTAGGTCTTTGATCCATCTTGAGTTAATTTTTGTATTAGGTGTGAGATGGTGTTCCTCTCTCATTCTTTTGGATATGGATTTCCAGTTCTCCAAGCACCATTTGTTGAAGAGGCCATTCTTTCCCAGTTGAGTGGGCTTGGTGGCCTTGTCAATTATCAGTTGACTGTATATGTGAGGATCTATATCAGAATTCTCAATTCAGTTCCATTGTTCAGCATATCTATCCTTGTACAAATACCATGCAGTTTGACCAGTGTAGCTTTGTAGTATATTTTAGTCAGGTAGAGTGATTCCTCTAATTTCATTTTTCTTTTTCAATATGTCTTTGGTTATTCAGGGCTCCTTGTCCTTCCAAATGAATTTCATAGTAGCTTTTCTAATTCAGTAATAAATGCTGTGGTAATTTTTATTGGGATTGTGTTAAATCTGTAAATCAGTTTGGATAAGATAGACATCTTAATGATGTTTAATCTTCCTATCCATGAACTGAGAATATTCTTTCATTCATTAAGTCTTCTTTGATTTCCTTTAGCAGTGTTGTGGAGTTTTCTGTGTACAAGTCCTTTACATCTTTAGTTAAATTTATTCCTAGGTATTTGATCCTTTTAATTGTTTTCCAACCATTCACTTCTGCCTCCTTGTGTCCCTGTGTCTAAGGTGAGTTTCTTGTAGACAGCATATAGATGGGTCATATTTCCTCATCCATTCTGCCCATCTGTGTCTCTTTATTGGAGAGTTTAATCCATTAATGTTCAATGCTATTCCTGTCAAGGAATTACTTACATTAACAATACTTTCTCTA
Source organism: Cabassous unicinctus (assembly GCA_029593785.1). Taxonomy (NCBI): domain Eukaryota; kingdom Metazoa; phylum Chordata; class Mammalia; order Cingulata; family Chlamyphoridae; genus Cabassous; species Cabassous unicinctus. The sequence continues at coordinate 21,164 of JAQZBX010017328.1, read as the reverse complement.
GTTTTATGTATGTCATATGTTGTTTTTACATATCTTTTTATCTTTTTATTGACTCTTACCAATAATTTTCTTTATTACACTCTCCTCCAACCCTCTCGCTCCTGTTTTTTTTCTTCCAACCTGCCGAACTCCCTTTAGTATTTCTTGAAGGTCAGATATCGTATTGGCAAACTCTCTTAATTTCTGTTTATCTATGAATATTTTGAACTCTCCCTCCTTTTGAATGCCAGTTTTGCTGGATAGAGAATTTGTGGCTGAAGATTTTTCTTTTATCACATTAACTATGTCATACCACTGCCTTCTTGCCTCCATGATTTCAGATGAGAAATCAGCACTTAAGCTTATTGAGCTTCCCTTGTATGTGATGGATCTCTTTTCTCTTGATGCTTTCAGTATTCTCTCTTTGTCTTGAGCATTGGACAGTTTGATAAGTATATGTCTTGAGGCAGGCCTGTTAGGGGGTATATTGTTTGGGGTGTGATGTGCTTCTTGGACATGTTCATTCATGTCCTTCAAAAGTTGGGAAATTTTCAGTCAGTATTTCCTCTAACACTCCTTCTGTCCCCTTCCCCTTCCCTTCTCTCTCTGGGATGCCAATAATGCGTATGTTTTTGCGTTTTGTGTTGTCATTCAAATCCCTAAGTCCTTGCTGATTTTTTTCTATCTCTTTATCTATCTGTTCAACTATCTTTCTGATTTCAGATGTACTTTCTTCAGCATCACTGATTCTTTCCTCTGCCTGTTCAAATCTGCTGTTATGTGCTTCCAGTGTATTTTTGATCTCTTGCATTGTGCCAGTCAAAACCACCAGGTTTGTAATCTTTTTATGTGTGTTTAAAATGTCTTTGTTATGTTCCCCAGTGTCTTCTTAATATCCTTTATCTCTTCCTTCACTTCATTAAGTTGATTCTTGATATTTGTTTGGGCAACCTTGATTAGTTATTCCACATTCTGCCTCTCCTCCTGTTTTTCAGTTTGTTCATTAGACTGGGCTATGCCTTCCTGTTTCTTAGTATGGCTTGTAATTTTTTTTTTTTT
>JAQZBX010017328.1:0-20026 GCA_029593785.1 Cabassous unicinctus | reverse complement strand
AAAAGGAAAGAGATAAGAAGAGAAAAATAATAATAGTAATTATAATAATACAAAAAAGGTAGAAGTACCATACAAAAGCTAAGAAACTAAATAATACAAGTAAAAAATCATAAAAAATCCAAAAGAATAAGAATAAAAACAGGTGGAATAGAAAAAATTAAAACAAGAAACAAAACAGAGAGAAAAAAATAGAATGAATTAAAAGGCTGGGCAGATAAAAAGAGAATAGAAGGTAAAAAGGGCTGGTGGGGGAAGAGAAGAAGAAAAATAAAGACCAAATGAAGTGGTGGAATGAAAGAAAAGCAACAGAAATCAATATACAGAAAAATGAAAGAAAGAAGAGATAAAAAGGGGTTGAAAAAATAAGTAAAAAAAAAATGGAAACAAAGAAAGGGAAGAGAACAAAGAAGAAACAAAACAGCAACAAAGAAACAAGCCAGGAAAAACAACCTTCCCTCTTCCGCCCTTAGGGACCTTCTCAAGCTGCTGATACTCATCAATTAATCACCCTGCAGCATGCCCTCCGCAGATGATGTATCCAGTTTTAGTGAATAAAATAAAGGAAAAATAAAAAAATAAAAAAACTGTAAAACAAAACAACAGAAGCTCAGTCTGTAAGTTCCCTATCATAAGGTACTTGCTGTGTGCCTTATCTCTCCCTGGATCCCTTCTCTTAGGAGGTACTGGCACTCAAATGAGGCAATTTCTGCATGCAAATCAGGAATTTCTCCACTGTTCTACAGCAGCTCTATAAACTAAATAGGGTTTTTTGTTTTGTTTGTTTGTTTTTTTTGGTCTTTATAAAGGTTATTTATTTGGGGTAGAATTCCACAGTTACCAGGCCAGAAAGTGTAGGTTTCTTCTCTCACCAAAGTCCATTGCCACATGTTTTGAAAGCTTACCTGGCTCTTCCTTCTCCCGTTTCTTTAGGTGAGTTGGACTTCTAACAGTTTTCAGGGGCTGAGCTAATTAGGTGCCTGTCTCTGCACCCTCCCTCACCAAGTTCCTCTCTCCTAGGATGGCAGGGTGTGACAGCCTGCCTGAGCAGATTCTGCTTCCCTTCTCCCCGGGGCCACCTCAGTGCTGGCTGTTATTATCCCCGAGATTCAAAGGAGGCTCAGGTGGCCAAACCTACTGACAGGAAACCATGCTCCACTCTTCGCCATATTCCTCTTCCTCCCAGGAAATGCTCACCCACACTCAGCTGGCTAGTGAGAGCCAGGGGTTCCATGGAGACTATTTGCTTTGAGGGTGGGGCTTACCTGCCCTTTGTTTCCAGCCACTTAGGCAAGCAACTCACAGTTTTCCCTTGGGCTATTTGTCTCTTTGTCCGGCTGCCTCCTTGACAATGCCCTGCAGGCTCCTGCTCTGTGGATTCCCAAAACAGCTCACTTGGGAAAGATTTTGCCACTTCTATGCCAGTTTGTGCAAAAGAGCTGAGCAGTGCCTACCTACATGAACACTATTTTCCAGGGAACTCCCCTACCACCACTTTAAAATGCAGATTGAGGTGGCCTCTGACAGGTTCCTCTGTTATGAAGTTACTTTTTGTTATTAATATCAACTCAGGATTCTATTTAATAATGGCTTCCTAGAATTACCCATTTAAATATTTCAGTTTAGAAAATGCTTTTGGAAACTTCCTTTAACCAATCATAACCTCAAAGTCTAGTTGCTTTTACCTTTAAATAAGCTTATTAAATTACAGTTAGCAACTAAAGAAATAAACTTTTATCCCTTTAACTCTTGTCTTACATCCCTCATTCCATTTTTTGAAAACTAGTCATTCCACTTAATAGACAGATCTATATTTTCTTCTTTAACTTAATTTCATTAACCACATGGTTACAATTTTCATCATTTTAGATTTAATACATATAATGCTAAATTGTTTTATTAGTATCCTATAAACCTATGGAGATTATACCCAAGCCAAATAAATTTGGAAGAATTATAGTTTATGCAATAAATGTATTTTTCCTTCCTTCCTCCACAGGAGGCTAAAATCTCTTCTAAAGAGTATTTGAAAACTGTGAATAACCTTAAAAGTATACTGACTGCCAGGTTCTGGAAAATGTTGTGAGTATTTAATTATAATTTAGAAAAATTTTCCATATCTTTCAAGGACTATTCCTTTACTTACTGAAATTTGACAATGGGATCATTAATTATTCTCATTTTAAGGCTGTTAAAACGTTTAAATTGAAGAATTACAGGGCAAACTATGACTCAATTCCCTGGCTTAGTAGGTTTTTTTTTTTTTTTTTTAAGTGTTATTTTGTACATTTAGTAGTGGAAAATATAAAGAATAATTTAAAAATAAGAAGAAAACACAGTTGAATATAACATACATTTCTCAATTAAATGTACTGGATACATATAATTTTTTTTTCAGTCATACATTATGTAACGCAATATATTTGGTTCATAGTAAAGCAATCATACAGTATTTGTCCTTTTCTGTCTAACTTGCTTCACTCAACATAATGTCCTTCAGGTCCATCCGTGTTGTCATATGCTTTACAACTTCATTTCTTCTTACAGCTGCATAATATTCCATCGTGTGAATAATTCACAGTTTGTTTATCCATTCATCCATTGATGGACACCTGGGTTGTTTCCAAGTTTGGGCAATTGTGAATAATGTTGCTATGAACATCGGGGTGCAAATGTCTGTTTGTGTCACTGCTCTCAGTTATTCTGTTTATATACCCAGTAGTGGTATTGCAGTGTCACGTGGCATGTCTATATTCAACTTCTTTAGAAACTGCCAAACAGTCCTCCACAGTGGCTGTATCATTCTGCATTCCCACCAACAGTGAATAAGTGTGCCTATCTCTCCACATCCTCTCCAACACTTGTAGTTCTGTCTTTTTAATAGTGGGCTTTCTTATAGGTGTGAAATGATATCTCATTGTCATTTTGATTGGCATTTCCCTAATCATTAGTGATGTTGAGCATTTCTTCATGTGTTTTTTTGCCGCTTGTATTTCTTCTTTGGGCAAATGTCTATTCAAGTCTTTTGCCCATTTTTTAATTAGCTTGTTTGTCTTTTTATTGTTGTATTGTAACATCTCTTTATATACACTGGATATTAAACCCTTTTCAGACATGTGATTTCCAAATATTTTCTCCCATTGATTTGGCTGACTTTTCACCATTTTGACAAAGTCCTTTGAGACGCAAAAGTGCTGAATTTTGAGGAGGTGCCATTTATCAATTTTTTCTTTTGTTGCACATGCTTTGGGTGTAAAGTCCAAGAAACCACTGCCAACTACAAGGTCTTTAAGATGGTTCCCTATATTTTCTTCTAGTAGTTTTATGGTCCTGGCTTTTATTTTTAAGTTTTTGATCCATTTTGAGTTGATTCTTGTATAGGGAGTGAGTTATGGGTCCTCTTTCATTTTTCGGTTACAGATATCCAGTTCTCTCAGCACCATTTATTGAAGAGACAGTTTTTCCCCCTTAATATGGATTTGGTAGGTTTGTAAAAAGCTGCTTGACTGTATAGGTAAGGCTTTATTTCTGGGTTCTCAATTCTATTCCACTGATTGATGTGTCTATCTTTATGCCAGTACCATGCTGTTTTGACCACTGTAGCTTTGTAATATGTGTCAAGGTAAGGCAATGAAATTCTTCCCCCATAGCTCTTCTTTTTTAGAATGCTTTTGGATATTCAGGTGCAATTTACCTTCCAAATGAATTTGTAATTGCTTTTTCTAATTCTGTAAAGTAGGCTGTTGGAATTTTGACTGGTATTGCATTGTATCTATAAATCATTTTGGGTAAGATTTACATCTTCATGATATTTAGTCTATTAGTCCATGAACATGGAATGTCTTTCCATTTGTTTAGGTCTTTTTGTATTTCTTTTAGAATTGTTTTGTGGTTTTCTGTATATAGGTCTTGTAGTTCTTTGGTTCAGTTAATTCCTAGGTATTTGAGTCTTCTTTTTGATATTGTAAATGGAATTTTCCCCGATTTCCTCCTCAGATTGTTCAGTATTTGTGTACAATAACATTGCTGATTTTTCCATGTTGATCTTGTACCTGCCACTTTGCTGAACTCATTTATTAGCTTTGTGGTGGATACTTCAGAATTTTCTAAGTACAGGATCATGTCATCTACAAACAATGAGAGTTTTACTTCCTCTTTTCATATTTAGATGCTTTAAAATTTTTTTTCTTGTTAATTTCCCTAGCTAGAACTTCTAGTACAATGTTGAATAACAATAGTGTCAGTGGGCATCCTTGTTTTTTTCTGGATCTTATAGTGAAAGCTTTCAACTTTTCCTCATTGAAAATGATGTTGGTTGTGGGTTTTTCATATATGCATTTTATCATATTGAGGAATTTTCCTTGTATTCCTATCTTTTGAAGTATTTTTATCCAAAAAGGATGCTGGATTTTGTCGAATGCTTTTTTTGCATCAATTGAGATGATCATTTGTTTTTTTTTCCCTTCAATTTGTTAATGTCATGTATTTACACTGATGGATTTTCTTGTGTTGAATCAGCCTTTCATATTAGAAATAAATCTTACTTGGTTATGATCTATAAGTCTTTTGATAGGCTGTTGGATTCGATTTGCAAGTGTTTTGTTGAGAATTTTTGCATTTATGTTCATTAGAGAGATTGATAATGTGATATTCTTTTCTTATACTATGTTTATCTGGCTTTGGTATTAGGGTTATGTTGGCCTCATAAAAATGTGTTGGGTAATTTTCCCTCTTCTTCGATTTTTTGGAAGAGTTTAAACATGATTCGTGTTAATTCTTTTCAAAATACTTCGTAAAATTCACTGATGAAGCCATCTTGTCCTGGACTTTCCTTTGCTGGGAGATTTTTGATGATGGATTCAATCTCTTTAAATGTTATTGGTTTGTTAAGTTCTTTTATTTCTTTTAGCATCTGTTTAGGTTGTGCATTTCTAGGAATTTGTCCATTTCATCTATTTTGTCTAGTTTGTTTGCATACAGTTTCTCATAAACTGTAGTCCTTTGTGTTTCTGTGGGGTCAGTTGTAACTTGCCCCCTTTCATTTCTGATTGTATTTATTTGCATCTTCTCTCTTTTTGCCTTTTAGTCTAGTGAGGGGTTTGTCAATATTATTGATCTTCTCAAAGAACCAGCTTTTGGTATTGTTGATTTTCTCTATTGTTTTTTGCTCTCAATTTCATTTATTCATTTCTCTAATCTTTATTATTTCTTTCCTTCTGCTTGCTTTGAGATTGGTTTGCTGTTCTTTTTCTAGTTTTTCTAGAAAAGTAGAAAAACTAGAAAACTGCTTTGGCAGCCCTCTCAGTTCAATGCCTCGACAGAGTGTATTTGTTGCACCATGGACTGGATCAGTGTGATAGAGGATCCTGCCTGGAGGGTAAGAGCCTTGTAATTCAAACTTTCTCAGAGTCAGTTCTCCAACCTTTGCTAGCAGCCTTTTCCCTTTTCATGGGTAGGAAATAATTCTTTTCCCCCCTGCATCTTCAACAATGAGTCCTGGTTAGTAGAGAGGGAGATTGAGAGGGTCACATCTCTTTAGTCCTTTGCAAGCTCCCAAGGCAAACAATGGCATGGCCCCACCTGGCCTGGAAGGGCTACTAGAATGCAGCAGACCAAATCTGCGGGTCAAAAGCTGAGTCAGCCTTAGGTTGTGGCCCTCTCCCTCCCCCTTCCTAGGGAGGTGGATCCCTGGGACGCCCTTTGTGTGTAGCCACCAGCTCAGGGATCTGAGTATTCAAAAGTGTCTTTAGTGTGGTGGAAGGTGCTGCCACTAGTAGCTGCATCTTGTAAGTCACAGTTTTGTTGTCACGATTCTTTTTCTTTTACCATCTCTCTTCTTGGCAGTGTCCAGCCTTCCCCTGGTGTCCTAAACCCTAGAAGATTTTTTTCCAGGCCCTTTCTGGCTGTACTCTAGTTATTTTTCTGGAAGAGAGGCCCGTGTCTTTTTAGTCTGCCATCTTTCCGGAACTTCGCCTTTGCATATTTTTAATACTCCTTTTGTCTTCCCTCATTGCTATTTCCTGGAGTGCTAAGTTTTGTAGAAGTGTCCTCCTGGAGACAACCTTCCAAGGTCTGGTTTCCCAGTCAAAACAGGCTCAAGGAACCTATGAAGGGAGTGTAGATCAATTCCAATGAGCTCTGGAAAAGAGAATCCTGAAGGCCTCCAATCTTCTCTTTGATATCTCCCCTTAACGTACCCAGCATGTAGCACTCTTTATCCAGTTGTTCCCTGTTGCCCTAAGATTATTCTGTGCCTTTACTTCTCAGCTGACTTATCTCCTGGTGCGGGCATGGTTGAAGCTGAGGTTGCCAGCCTATGAATCTGCCAACACTGTTTGCAAGAGAGTCTGTGCTTCCCCTTCTTCCACGTGTCATTGAGGCACAGTATAAATCTGCCTTCTCTGACTGGAGAAAGTGTTCAAACTGCACCCAGTTTCTACTCTTGCTGGGTGTGGGGGCCTAAGCAGTGTTTTTCCAAACTGGGTGCACTGGTTCTGATTCTTACTACCCCAGAGTACCTGTGTGTCTTTCAATCATCCTGTTTCCACTTTTGCTGGGGGTGGAGACAGCACAAAGGCTGCTGGCTTCTTTGTGACTTGGACAAGTTTAGACCTCAGCTGTTCTCAAGATTGGGATCCAAGTAGCTGAATTTGCCAATCAACAGATGCAGGTGGTTCCAGGTCACTTCTCCTCACCTGCTTTTGGGAAAGGGAACTTCTGCTTCCAGCTGGGGAGTGGGTTCAGAGGTAGCCAGCCTAGCCAGTGGGGGTTGGGCAACTGCCTCTGCATCCTGTAGGAATCTACTTAGGAATCTTTACTGTTTCTTCTTCCTATTCTTCCCTGGATGGTACACTGTGTTCTTCTTGTCTCCAGAGTCTCCTGAACAGATTGTCCAGACAGATCCTGGCTGATTATTAGTTGCCTTGTAGGACGAGCTGATTGTTAGAACTTCCTACTCTGTTACCATCTTGGGTGTTCTCCCAATATGCTTTTACTGACACTGTTACATATGCTCTCAGGCACAGCATCAGTGGGATGTTGTATGATGACCCCAAGATCACACACAATTTCTTCTTAGGACCAGAGTTCCATAAAATTTAGATACAAAAATAAAATATATTATCAGAGAATGTGAAAGTTGAATCCAAAATAATATTTACTACAATAACCTCATTTTATATAAAAGAAAAATAAGACCCAGGAAGAATATTGATTTCCTCAAGGTCAGATAAGATATTTGGAACTAGAAACATAAGACAAGTCATAAGAACTTCAATGCAATGATATTTATATAATAAGGGTAACATAAATATAGGGTTGTTAATACAATTCTTGCAAATACATTTAAATATTGATAGCAATTGCTGAATAACTAATAGTTGAGAACCAGTAAAGGAGAGATTATAAAATACCAGGTAATATGCATTAAAAAATAATTGTCAAAAATTCACCTCCAAAAACAAAAATGAAAGAAAAACTAAAAATAAAAAAGTCACCTCCACAAAATATATATAAAAAAGACACTGCCAAGTAAAGAAAAGAAATAAAAGAAACCCCTTCAGTCCAGGAGGATAATTGAGAATCGGGAAGAAAAACAGATTCAGAGGTAATAGAAGCAAGTTGTTAGACACATTTATCATTTTTGTTCAGTGCCTAATCCCAGAATGGGAAACAGGAGGTTATTCAATATGTTGAGGGGAAAAACATAAGTAGATTTGTTGCATGATGTAATTCCTTGTTCCCATAGTTAAATTACATGGAGATTTCCACAACAGCTTATCCATGCAAGTTTTGAGCAACCAGAGCAAAATAATTATGACAATAAATTGCGATAGTATAGTAAGAAGGCCTTTTATTTTAAGTTTTTGTTCTCTCCAGTTTCTAGTACCCCATGAAGGAATGTGGAATGTATCTCATTGATAAAATTGATTAGGTAGCCAATATGGACAAAGTAACCATCTATCTTAGAGACTGTGGTAGACATAACAATGCCTTAACCTCCAATACCTGTCAATTTGTTAACTTACATGGCAAAAGAGGTGTTGAAAATATGACTAAGTTAAGGATTTGGGGATGAGGGCTTATACTGGATTTCTGGGGAGAACAATGAAATCACAAAGAATTCTTGGAAGAAGAGGGTAGGAAGGTTAGAGTCATAGAAGATTATATCACAAAAGCAAAGGTAAGAGATATTTGAAGATGCTATGCCGCTGTCTTTGAAGATGGTGGATGAAGACATAAGCCAAAGAAAGTAGGCATTCTCTAAACTAAAAAGAAAAAAAAAAAAGGACAGAGTCTTTCCTAGAGTCTCCAGTGGAATGTAACCCTGTCAACATTTGATTTTAGTATTTCTGAACTCCATAACTGAAGTCAACAATTTATTTGTTGTTTTAAGCTACTGAGTTTGTGGTAATATATTTTGCAGTAGCTAATAGACCATCATACATAGTCCAGTAAGGGAGACCAAATAAATAACAGTCATTCGACAAGAAAATTAACAACACTATATAAAAAGATGATCTGTGTGATCGAAGTGGGCGCTGGCCATAGCAAAAGAGACTCGGAGGTTAACAGCCACATATATCAGTAGCAGACTTCAACCTAAAGGAACAAATTAGCCATCCTCATCCCAACCCCCATCACAAAGAAGAAAAATGAGGGTCCAGAGGATGCAGTTTCTCTGTAGACTCCTCTCATGTTCAAGTATGAGATCATGCAAGTTCTTATCCCCAAACACACCCATATCCCACAAAACCATCTGTGCTATAAGAGAAGGAAAGAATCAGCCCAAGGTTGAGTTTAACCATTGAAATGACAAAATAAATTTTTAAAGAGGTTGTTTGAGAATTTTAATTTTTCTCCTTTTTCCCACCTCTCTCCATGTATTTCTAATTATCTTGTGGGGATTTGTTAAGAAGATTAAATCAATTATAAAAAATAAACTTTCTAAACTTTCTTCATGCATCAGAAACTTTAAAAAAATCAATAAAAGGGCTTAATTACATCAAGAAAAGCACAGAAAAGAACAAAGAGATAAAAATATTGATCCAAAATATTTAGCACTATGTGCCAAAAATAATATAAGTAAGTAAAGTTTCCACCAGGAGTTCAATATCTTGAGAATGTTTTATATAAAATGCAAACAAAGAAAAAAAAATTCCAGGAGCTTAAAAATGACAAAACAATTTGATTACAACATTCATTAAATGCCAGAGAATAAATAAAAATAATCTACAAATATAAAAATATCCTGGTTAAAAGCCAAAACAATAAAGAAAATGAGCAGAGGCCATATTTTTAATATAGTATATAAGTAACCAAGAAAGTTGCAAGAAGCTGAATATTCTTAGGTTTCTTATGAGCAGTACTAAATCCTAGAGGACAATGGATATTGGTTTTCAAATATCAGAAGAGATATGATTTTAACTCCAAATTCTTTCTTCTACTAAATTATGAGGTGAAAACAAATTAAGAACAGACTGAATATGTATATATATATGCAGAATTACAAACATTTAAAACTTTATCATCTAATTCACATATTTGTTAAAATATATCTGAGTCAGTGTATATAGACAACTGAAGGATGTAATTAAGGGGAGCAAGATATAGGATAAAGAAAAAAATATTCAATACAGGACAGTAGAGAGGGGTTGCAGGATGACAGGTTTTCAGTGAGTGGCCTAATGAGCACACTGTCCAGATTAAAGCAAAAAGATTAATAATTTAGAGAGAGAGAGAGGTTTTGCTTTTGTTTTGTTTTTGTTTTGTTTTGTTTGTGTTATTCATTTATTTACTTTTATTTTGTTAGTGCTGGTAATAAGAATGCTATGAACTCAATACTGTGGGAGAAAGTTTAAAAGAATTTATAAGAAGTAATGAAGAAACAATGTTCTAAATGAATGAATGGATGAGTGAATGAATGTATAGCAATTAGAAAATCTATTTATGTGCAGTGTGTGTGGAGGGAAGGGTTGTGTGCATTGTCCCAAAATGAAGCAAACGTTCCATCTTGGAAAACAAAATGAATGGTCTTCTGTAGAACAGAATGGATTCCAAGCATCAGCTAGATAAGGGGAATAAGTACTTAGGGACTAGGCAAAGAAGGCAATTATTTCTTCTCCCAGAAATAGAATAGCAAAGGCAATAAGAAATGTCAGGGCCATATACAAACTGCCTAAGAAAAGTGTACTGTATATATGAAAAGAATCAATATGAATCATTATTTGGATAAATAAATGATAGAATCAATTTGAACATTATGCTGGGAATATCCTCATGTGACAGGCACAGGGCTTATAGCACTGGAGCTGTTGAGAAGAAAACATAATTAAACAACCATTCTTAGCAATGCAGGAAATGATATTTATTTGAGAATAATAATGTAAAGTTTTATTTCCTTTGAAATTAACATATAAACAAATAACAAACCATAGTTTTGGGGATTACAGAGCAAATGTAATCACTTTAGAGAATACTCTCTTGGGTTGAACTCCTTGGAAAAAAAATGTGAGATGGCATTTAGGGGGGCAAGATTTTTATTATGATCAACACCTGTAAAGTTAAGGGATTGGAAACAAGATTGGGCTGTAGTTGAGCTACCATGAAGTGCTGACAAAACTTCAACCAACCAGGTGAGGTACTAAGAAGATAGTATTGCCAATCCGAGTGTTCCACATTTGGCCATAATTCCTGAACAATTTTATCCTTATAGTGCTCAGACACCAATGTGGACTGCCCCAGATGGCCCTGAATTCAAGTGAGACAGCTCTTGCCAGATGAGGCAGACCCTGAAGTACCTGATAGCTGATGCACTCCCAGCTACTGGCTAGCAAATCACTCCTTGAAGGAGTATTTGGGATGAACTTCACCATTTTTACCACAAATAAAAAAATATAGCCAAGAAAACTTGGTAGTTGTTAAAAGCTAGGAAGACATGGTGTGGTCCCATTTCTGGCATGACAGTCTGGGGAGCTCTGCAGATGTACTCCCCAGTGAAATTGGTCAAAATTATAAAAAAGAAAAAACAGCATTAACAACAATTTAAAGTCTCTAGAAATGAACCTAAGGGCATACAACAAATGAAGAAACATTTATTTTAAAAACTCTATTAAAATTTGTAAGTGTAGTGAAAATTTGTGATATTTGAACCAAGAACCCCTGCCTCCCTCCCCTCTACCAGTTCAGGAAGACGGAAACTTCACTCTAGACTGAAAACAGTACACCTTCACCTTAGCCATGAACAAAAGACACATTCTCCCCACCATCTCCCAGTCAAAGGACTAATTTTCTGGGAATAGCAGGATGCCAGCATTTCTCATACTGTCCCTGCTACCTATTGTTAGAGATTAGGACTCCTTTCCTCCCCCAGCTCCACTTAGGGGCAGGGGCTATAATGCTGAAGAGTCCAGGAGATCTTCATATACCTGGCTCATGAGATGGGAGCTTCACATTGGAGAGGCAGGCCAAGAAGATGTGATACTACTTCCCCCTTTCCAGTGGGCACTAAAGCAGAGGTGTCACACTGCTCCCACATCCATCTTGAGAGTCTTGGGTCAGAAAATTTGCTAGAGTGCACAAATAAGCCTTAAAATCCATGAACTCTAAATCTGTTGCTATGGAACTTATTTCATTTGCAGCAGAGTATGGAGCACTTCAAGCCTAAGGGACACTCTTGAAAACTGGGAGGTTGTGATGAAAGGCAATTGGGAAAAGATTGATTGATTCATTAAAGATGTAAGCTAAACTCTTTGCAAACTAGTTTGTCAGAGAAAAACAAAGAGGAAAACATCTGGAAGGAGCAGTCCTGGGGTCAGAACAAATTTCCAACAGGACTTTCTTAGTATCCCTTCAAAAGAATGCAAATTTGTTGCAATCAATCTGTGGAGCAATTTATGTTGCAGGGTATTCTTGTAAACAATAGAGCATTCTGTCAGAAATTAGTAGAGATTTACAGCTGGTTGTGTTCAAGAAAAGAGACAGTCAAAGTGCCCTACCCAAACCACTGATCTCTCTCAGGTAAACTCTTAATGTATTCAAGGCTGCACTCTCTGAGGAGCAACACAGGAATCTTCATGAAAGTAATCCAGCCTGTCAAAGAAATAAATAAGAAAATAACAATAACAAAGTCAGGAAGCCTGTGTGTGTGTGGAAGAAACACATAATTGTTACAATATATTAGGTAAAATGTCCAGTTTCTAACAAAAAAATATTGGGCATGAAGAGAAATAGGAATGTATAACCCAGACACCAGAAATAACAGAAGGTACAGTCTTTAACTGATACAGATTAAAAATAATCATTATAATATGTTCAAAGAACTAAAGAATATCATGATTGAAGAAATAAAATGTATGATGGCAATATCAATCACAGAGTATATCAATAAAGAGTTAGAAATTATGTAAAACAAATAAGAAAATGGAAATTCTGGAGTTGAAAAGTACAATAATTAAAAAGGAAAACTTTACTAGAAGGCCTCAACAATATAATTGAGCTGGCAGAATAAAGAATTAGCAAATTTGCAGATAGATTGAATGATATTATCCAATCCAAAGAAAAGAGAATAAAAAGAATGACAAAAATGAGCAGAGCCTCAGAGAAATATAGGACAACATTAAGTGCACAAAAATATACATAATGGGAGTACTAGAAGAAGAAGAGAGAGAAAGAAGCAGAAAATATAATCAAAGAAATAATGGCTGAAAATTTCCCAAATTTATTGAAAATCATTATTTTAAACATGTAGAAAACGCAGTGAGCTCCAACTAGGATAACTGCAATGAGATCCATAAACAGACATATCATAGTAAAAATGCTGAAAATTAAAGACAAGGAGAAAATTTAGAAAGCAACAAGAGAAAAAATTTCATACTTTACAAAGGAACTTCAATATGATTAATACCTGCTTTCTCATAAGAAACAATATAGGTCAGAAGGCAGTGGCATAACATAAACAAAGTGCTCACAAGAAAATAAAAAAATAAGCAAACGATTAAAAAACTGTCAACCAAGAATCCTATATAAAACAAAGTTATTTTTCAAAAATGAATTTTAGATAAAAGCATTCACAGATTTTTAAAAAATGCAGAGAATTTGTTGCTCGTAGATCTGGCCTAAAAGAACTACTATATGAAGTAGTTCATGTGGCAAGCAAATGACCCTGGAAAGTAATTGGAATCCTCATGAAAAAACAAAAAATGTTGCCAAATATAAATATCTACTTATAAAAGACAGTCAGTATAAATGCATATCTCTTTCCCTTTCTTATCTAAAATAATTTAATAAGCAGTAGCATAAAACAGTGTGTATATGATGGATGGTTAGGCCTTGTGTTATTTTTTCAGGCTATTATGTCAAATACACAACAGAATAGTTGGCTTACACAGCAGGAATTTATATCTCACAGTTTTGGAGGTTAAAAGCTTAAAGTCAAGTGTCTCAGGATCATGCTTTCTTTGAGGTGTGTAGCATTCTATTGGTGGTTTGCCAGCAAAATCACACTTGTAAGTAACCATTGAGTCAAAGAAGAAATCAAAAGGGAAATTGTAAAAAAATGAACAAACAAAAAAACCTTTGAGATTAATGAAAATGAAGACACAGCATACCGAAATTTATGGGATGCAGCTAAAGTAGTGTTTATAGTGAAATTAATATGTGTATGTATATATATATATATATATATTTATTTATATATGTATGCCTAAACAGAAAAAGAATTAAAATAAATCAATAACTACCCTTCTACCTTAAACACTGGAGAAAGAATAGCACACTAAAATTAAAACAAGTATAAAAGAAATAATGATGATTAGAGTGGGAATTAACGAAATAGAGGATAGAAGAAAAAATAAAAAGAGAAAATCAATGACCAAAAGCTGTTCTTTGAAAAGAAAAGCAAAATGGAGAAACCTTTAGTTACATTGTCAACAATAGAGATGGAGTGGGGCCGGGGGAGGGGGGGAAGGAGGAAGAGGGAAGAGAAAGAGCAAGAGAGAGAGAAGATTCAAATTGCTAGAATCATAAATCAAAGGGGGGGGGGGAATTGTTACTGAATTATAGAAATAAAAAAGAATTATAAAATAATACAATGAACAACTATATGCCAATAAATTAGAGAACTTAGACAAAATAGAAAACATCCTAGAAAGAAGTAGACTAATAAAACTGACTTAAGAAAAAGAAGACACTCAAAATAGACTTATAGCAAGTAAAGGTATCAAATTTGTCATAAAAAAAAGCTATCCATAAAGAAACTTCAGGTGAATTCTATCAAACTAAAGGACAAATTAATGCCAATTCTTGACAACTACTTCCAAAAGTAGAGGAGGAGATGACACTTCCCAACTCATTCTATGAGGTCATTATTACTCAAATCCAAAGACATCACATGAAAAGAAATTACAGATCAATATTTCTTATGAATATAGATGAAAAAATTCTCAAAAAAATGCCAGCAAACCAAATCCAGCGAGCTATAAAAAGAACTTTACACTATGAAATAGTGGGATTTATTCTAGGAAAGCAAGGTTGGTTTAACATCCAAAAATCAAGTAATATAATACACCATATCAAGAGACTGAAAAATAGAAATCACATTGTATCATTTCAAGAGAGGCAGGAAAAGCATTTGACAAAATCCAATATCTTTTCATTTAAAAACTTTCAACACATTAGGAATAGAAGAGGACTCCCATAACCTGATAAAAGGACATCTATGAAAAAAAGAAAGTCATATTTAATGGTAAATATTGGATGCTTTCTCCCTGGACAAGGATTTACATATTTGTAAGGAACTAGGAATATGAAAGAGATAGGAAATAAAATTATCTTTATTAGAAGATGATATAATTTTGCATTCAGAAAATCCTAAAATAACCATTAAAATAATTTAGAACTAATAAATAAGTGTAGTAAAGTTGTAGGAGCAAGATTAGCATACACAAATCAATTGTATCTTCAAATGCTTGTAATGAACATTGCAAAAATGAATTTAAGAAAACTATTCCATTTATAATAGCATGAAAGAGAATAAAATACTTAGGAATAAATTTATAAAAGTAAGTACAAGACTTATCCTCTAAAAACTACAAAATATGGTTGAAAATATCAATATGTAAATAAATGACAAAATATTAGAGGATGCAGAGAATAGAATTGAGGGTCCAGAAATAAATATCTGTGTCTATGGTCAACAGATATTCAACAAGGATGCTATTTTAGTTTGCCAAAGTACTGCTAATGCAAAGTACCAGAAATGGGTTGGCTTTTAAAAAGGGAATTTATTTGGGGTAAAAGCTTACAGTTCAGAAATCATGAAACATCCAAATCAAGGCACCATCATCCATGCTTTCTCACCAAAGTTAGCTAATCCTGTTAATCCTGTTGTCCGGCCATGTGGCCAATCAAGATGGTTGCCAATCTCCATTGAGGTATCTACATTCCCCTGGGCTTCTCTGTTTTCCTGTGGTCCTCTCTCTCACATGGGTGGAAATATACTGCATACCTCCTTTTTCTATTGTCTCTGTTTATATCAGACCCAACAAGAGAGTAGAGACTCAACCTGACCCATGCTTCACTGATGTAGTCAACTGAAAGTGTCTCACACCTATGATTGGATTTAGTTCACAAACATTATCTTTCTCTTTTCAGGATTCATAAAAGAATTTCAAATTGCCACAGATGCCAAGACCTTATTATGGGGAATGAATAATTTTTTCAAGAAATTTTGTTTGAACACTGATAGCCATATGCAAATGAATGATGGAGAACCCTTATCTCACAAAATGAAATCAAAATGGAAAAAATACATAACTGTAAGAGTTAAACTGATTAAAATATTAGAAGAAAACGTAGAGCTAAATCTTCATGACCTCGGATTTGGAAATGAATTCTTATATATGACCCCAAAAGCACAAGAACAAATGTAAAAAATAAATTGTACTTCATCAAAATTAAATCTTTTGCACTTCAAAGGACACTTTAAAGAAAGTGAAAATGCAGTTCACAGGATGGGAGAAAATATTTGCCAATCATATACCTGATAAGGGACTTGTACAGAGAATATATAAAATGCAATAACAAAGAGAAAAATAAACCAAAATGAAAATGAGCAGATTTCTGAGTGGATATTTCTCAAAAGCGATTGTACAAATGACCAAAAAGTGCACAAAAAAATGCTCAACACCAATTGTCGTCAAGGAAATACAACTCAAAACCACGATGAGATACCACTTCAAATCCACTAAGGTGTCCATAATCAAAAAGTCAGATAATAACAAGTGTTGGTGAGAAAGTAGAGATATTGGACCAGTCATACGTTGCTGGTTGGAATGCAGCCCCATTGGCAAACAAGCTAGCAGTTCCCTAAATGGTTAAACACAAAATTACCATATTACCTGCAATTCTACTCCTAGATATATACCCAAGATAAATAAAAAAACTTATATCCATGTAAAAACTTGTACATAAATGTTTATAGCAATCTTATTTATAATAGCCAAAAGGCCATCAACTAATTTTAGCTGTATAAACAAAATGTGGTAAATACATACAATGGAGTATTATTTGGCCACAAAAAATTGAGTACTGATACAACATGGATGAACGTTGAAAACATTATCCTAAGTGAAAGAAGACAGTCACAAAATCCATATCTCATGTGATTTCATTTGTATGTTATATCAGAAATATCATGTGATTCCATTGGTATGTAATACCCAAAATAGATGAATCTATAGTGACAGAAAATAGATCAATTATTGCCTAGGACTGGAGCTGGAAGGGATATAGAGTGGTGATAGCTAAATGGTACAGGTTTTCTTTTTGAAAATATTCTAAAATTGACTGTGGTGATAATTGCACATATATATAAATATACTAAAAACCAATTTTATGTTTTAAATGGGTGAATTGTATGGTATGTCAGTTACTTCTTAATAAAGCTGTTTTAACAAAAGGAAGAGGTGGCAAGAAGATTTAACAATGTTGGGAGATCTTAGATATTTACTAAATGTATTAGAAAAATAAGTAGTGGTCTAATTGCATTATTTAAACTTATGAAGACACTGAGAAGAGGAACACAAAAATGATTCAATATTATTTGGAGGAACATATGGAAATAGGGCTTGAATATGATATACATGAGCTAAATATGTTATATTAAAGCAGAGAACAAAGATTACATCAAAATTCTGAAGGAAATATTGTAGTGATACTTAATATGAAGTTATCCAGCAGGAAATCTTGAACTAGAAATAGATAAATCAGATGTTTTTTGAGTAGCAGGTAAAGCATATGGCCCCTTTTATTTGTTATTCATTAAGGCTCGTATATTACCTTGAGGAAAAGTAGTTTAATTTAAAATATAAATACAATTTCATAGATTATTTTAAGGAAACTATTTTTATTTAAAATGTAAATATAAATTTTAAATGAAGAAAAATCTAAACTTGGAACTTTGGTGCCCCTGAAGAATAGCAGAAGCTGCAAATGTTAAATCTGAGAATTTTAAAAAATGCAGTACCATAGTAGAAACAGGTCAGTGGAGATTAGGGATCATAGTTCCTATACTTTGTGTATTCTAACTTGAACTGACCCTATGCTCAATAAATATTGTTGAATTGAATTAGAATATGGCTACTCCATAAGAGATTGAGATATAAAAATATTTCCACCATAATGCCTACACTTTTCTTAAGGATTTTCAGTAATATTTGGCAATAGTTATTGTGACATATTGCTACCATGATTTTGATATCTAGTGAAGTTGTGTTCTCATAAATGAAAAATTCAGGTTACATTTATTTCAAGTTATTTAAAAAGAGGTTCATTAATTGAAAGTAATGGTGTCCACATTTCTTTATATGTTCTTCGTTCCCTTTTTCTATGTTCTCCTAGGGAAAACAATAACGTAATAGGGGTGAAAATTTCTTAACATTCTATCTATGGAAATTTCTCTACATGTTCATGTTACCATTATCTGAACTGCAGCTCCACCACTCGATTAAAACTAGCTTTTTTCAAGTTCAATTGTTTGCCAAATAAAATAGCCATTTTACTTTTTAAAAAATTAAATCTTATGGGAAACATTCAACTCTATGTACCATTCACTCTTTCTCTGCTTCATGGAATTCACATCTACCTCATTTGCTATTAAGTCTCTCTCTCCATTGCTGGAACTTGCATTGTGGGATCCATGATTATTTGGAATGCTTTGGGCAAAGTCTGAGTCCCTTTAAACTTCTTGTTTTTCTCTAATTTATCCTAGGTGATCTCATCTAGTTTACAACTGAAATATTACATGTAGATTAATGACTCAAATTTAAATCTCTTTTCTAGGCCTTACTTATGAATCCACGTCCAAAATATTCCAATACTTGTTAATATTTTCTCTTTCACATCTATTAAGCATCTTAAAATTAATATATTCAAAACAGAACACTCTCCTCAATTCAAATTTGCCGCCACTTCAGTAGTTTCCATCTCAGTAAATGGTACCAACATCAAAACAGTTATTAATGGCAACATTTAGAATGCAACATGGATACATCCCAATAGACTCTCCCTCCCCATACAGCCATCAGCTAATTTTGATTAAAAAATGTACTTTCAAAGCAAATACCAAATTCCTTCAATTTTATTTAAATCCAACTGTACCATACGAATACAATCTAATCCAATAATGTTTCTTATCTACGGAAATTACCATTTCATAAACTTTCTGCCTCCATCTTTGCTCAGTAGACAAATTGATATGATTAAAATAAAAATGCCATTATCTTTCTCCCTAACATAACTCTTGAATGACTTCCAAATGCCTTTAAAGAAAAAGGAAAAAAAGAATTTTAGCCCTTGCCAGCTGAGTCTTGACATTACTTGCCCTCTTCTGCTTCACTGGTCTTATTCTACCACTGTACCCTCCCCCAACCAAGCTTCCACCATATTGTACTCTTTCAGTTTCTTTGAATGCACAAAAAACTTACCTCTCAGGAACTTCTCTGGAATGCTCTACCTGTAGGTCTTATCTCAGTTCTTTCGTTCTGATCACACATGATGCTGAAGACTGATAGTTCTCATTTATATTTCCCTATACCTCCCTCTAGAATGTAAGCTCCATAGATCCTGGGCCATTACTAATTTATCCAGTTCTGCATTTCCAGTGCAGGGAATACTTGAGGCAGAAGGTAAATACCCAATAAATATTCGTTGAGTGTTAAATATCTTTACTTGCGTGAAACATTAAATGGTGTTTCACCATCTTATTAAGTTGAAGAAAATATACATTGCTTTAATATGAAATATATAATACTTTTAAGATATTGAAGAGAAAGGGATGGATTCTTTTATGAAGACATTGTATTAAAATGTAGCCAGATATATATAAAAAGGGAGTAGCACAGGCAAATGCTGAACATAATGGCTCTTCTTTTTTCCTAGAAGAGAAGTGCAAAGCTCCTACAACAGAGAATGATTTGGGAACTAACCAACAGACACTGTGTGAGGCTCTTCTCTGAGCAGAGAATCTGGAGGATGTTAAAATCTCTCTGTAGGATTGGCTCTCTTTTCCTAATTCTGAGATGAAACTCATTGTTTTGAAGCTCTTCTCTATTCAGGTTGGCCAGCTTGGTTGCAAAAATAGAGAAAGGATTCCAGCTGGGGAAGGAAGCTAAGACAGTGGAAGTTTGACAACCCTGAAAGGTAACCAGCCCTCCATAACAGAAATAACTCAGATTAAAAGTCAAACAGTGCTTTTTTAAAGCCAGTTTTACTCTTTCCTAAAATAGATTGTGCCAATTGGCATCACAGTTTGGCAATTCCACTGAGGAGAGATCCTCGCCCTGCTGATTTAATTACTAGGCTTTGCCTGACCTGATTTGGTTAGTTTCTTCCTGTATTGAACATTGCTATGGAACCCTGCCTGAAATTATTTAGTAGTTATTGAAGAAGGAAAAAGTGTTCTGGCTATTTCAGTTAAAAATAACATAACAAGAAAGGAATTTGTAAAGCTAAGAAAGATGTTTTATTGGAG
>JAQZBX010017327.1:0-35677 GCA_029593785.1 Cabassous unicinctus | reverse complement strand
GAAAAATGAAGAAAAGAAAAGAAATAATGTAAGTAGAAAAATAGGTAATGGAATTAAATGGAAACAAAGAAAGGGCAAGCACAACAAATAAGAGACAAACAGCAGCAACTAAAAACAACAACAACAACAACAACAACAACAAAGAATGAAGGGAAAACATCCTTCCCTCTTAAGTCACCTAAGGAGCTTCTCAGGTTGCCAGCATTCAATCACCCTCTTCAGGTGATGTACCAGGTTTTAGTGAATAAAGTAAGGGGAAATAAAACAAAAAAGGAATCTTTGAAAAGTAAAAAACAACAGATCCAAGAGAACCTAAACATTTTTAAAAAATTCTATATGTTCCCTGACATAAGGTATCAGTTGGTTGCCTGATAACCTACTGAATCCCTCCTCTAGGAGGACCTGGGAATCAAACCAGGGATCTTTTACATGCAAGGTATGAATTCTTCCCCTGAGCTAAACTGGCTCCTTGGGTTAATTAGGCTTCAGAAAGCTTATCTGGCTCTATCCTCCCCCTTTCCCACAGGTGTGTTAGACTTCTACAGTTTGCCAGCGACCTGCTGATTAGGTGCCTGTCTCTGTGCCCTCTCTAATCTAGTTCCTCTCTCTCCTAGGGAGGCTGGGTGTGACAGTCTGCCTGAGAAGGTCCTCCCTTCTCTCCTCCTTCTGGGTCAGGTTCACTTCCAAGACTCAAAAATGGTTCAGCTGGCCAAACTCACCACATAGAAACCACGCTCCACCCTCCATCAGACCCCTTTTCCTCCCAGGAAACACTCCCTCCAACTCCAATGGCAGCAGCAAGCTAGGGGCTCCACTGAGGCTACTTGCCCTGAGGGTAGGGTATATGTGCCATTTCCAGCCACTGGGGTGAGCAACTCATGGTTTTCCTTTGGCTTCTTTATCTTTCCAGTACTCTTCTGGATGGCCCAGAGGCCATCTATATGTATCCAAAGCACCTCCTTCAGATAGATCTGTGCCTTTTCTCTGCTCCTTTCTGTGAAAGAGTCAGACTTTGCCTTCCTAACTTGACACCATTTTGTTTATACTGTTCACCACAATCTTCATCTACCACCCAAATCAGTATGTTATACAGTCCCTAGATTTTTCTCTAGCTTCTTTTTAATTGACATTTATACCCACAGTCTCCTGCTTCAACCAAAACCACACCTATAAATCAGCAGTATTAATTATACCCACTTTAATGTATTGCAATCAACTCTATTCATTTCCACACTTTTACAATATACTTCATTAAAAATTCTATTTATATTAAGCATCAGCTCCCATTTTCACCACACATTCTATCTCTTAGTATCTTATTCTCTAGATTTACCTCAGTGAGTTTACTTATCATATTTAGTTCATATTAGTGAGACCATAGAATATTTGTCCTTTTTTGTCTGGCTTATTTCACTCAACATAAAGAACTCAAAGTTTATCCATGTTGTCATATGTATCCTGATTTCATTTCTTACAGCTGAATAGTGTTGCATTGTACATGTTATACAAAGAGATCATGCCACTCAAAGATAAAAAGACAAGCAACCCAAATAAAAATGGGCAATGGACTTGAACAGACATTTCTCTAAAGAGGAAATACAAATGGCCAAAATGCTCATGAAAAAAATGTTCAACATTACTAGTTATTGGGAAAATGCAGATGAAAGCTATGGGAAACCATTTCAAACTCTTTATAGAATGGCCATTATTTAAAACCAAAAAACTACAAGTGCTGGAGAGGATGTGGAAAATTGGAATACTCCTTTTCAACTGGTGGGAATGTAGAATGGTCCAGCATCTGTGGAAGACAGTTTGGCAATACCTGAAGAAGCTGAATATAGAACTGTTGAATGAAGCAGCAATCCTGTAACTAAGAGTATATTCAGAAGATCTGAAAGCAAGGTTGCAAGCTCACATTTGCACACCAATTTTCATAGCAGAATTATTCATAATTGCTAAAATATGGAAGCAGTTCATGTCCATCAACTGATAAATGAATAAGCAAAATGTGATATATATTCTATCCTTTTGATATAACATTTCTGTAACCTAAAACTTCTCTAAAAATAATTACAAAAATATATTATGAAATTCAGATATCCATAAAAGAAAATATAAAATTGTAGGGAAAAAAGTCAAAATGAAAAAGACAGAAAAAACTATTAAGATTTTATCATGACCCTGGGGAATTAAGATCAATGGATCTACATAAGAAAATATGCACGACAATACCTAGGAGAGCATATCTACATATAAATATAAATTTAAGTATAACCAAAGAGTTGGTACCATATAAAGTCATAATTCCACAAGAAAATATCCAGAAGTTTACCCCTCGTATTTTTAAGACTTTTAATTGAATATACAATTGGACAGTGAAAGCTTTCCCAGGAAACAGTTGTGCAGATGTCTCATGTAGTAACAAATTATTTTTTTAAATATGAGGGTGTTATCAATTATTGGAAATTTAAAAATATAATAAGATATTTCAGGCATTGGAGGAAGATGAATGCAATTAAGACTTTTACCAGGATTATTACTTTTTAAACTTTTGATTTAGAAATACTTTTAAATTTACAGGACAGTTAACAAAAATAATACAAATTCTATAGACAGAATTTCAAACACTTCGCCATCCCCAATATACATATCCATGAATTTAAAAATTTGTTAAATTTGCCATATCATTCTATGTATTTATTCATCTATGAATCTCCCTGTCTATACATTTATTTGTCCATCCATTTATCATCCATTTTCTGAAGACTTGAGTGTAGATTGCATACATCCTGCTCCTTGAAAACAGAATACATATTCACATCTCCCAAGAACAATATTCACTTATGTAATCACATTAAAGGAAGTTTTAAATTTCAAGAAATTTAACATTGATATAAACTTATAGGCTTTGTACAATTTTTCATATTTCCCCAAAATTTTCTTTTTTCCCCCCCTTTCTTCTATTAGATTCTATCCAGGATTGTATATGGTTGCTAATTGCCATTTTCTCTTTTAGCTACTCATTCATTTTTTTAAGTTGTGATAATGTATACAAAATGTAAACTTACCCATATAAAATCACTACCAAGCACACCATCCTGGAATCTCATTTTTTTCACAGTTTTGGTACCCTCAACATTAACCCAAACTTTCCCATATCTGAAACAGAAACTCCACACCCACAATGCATTAACTCCATGTAACCCTAACCTTCAATGAACTTTGTTACCTAAACTCAAATGTCTTACTCTGTGAGCTTGCCTATTCTCCAGTATTGCATTTGTAGTTTCCACGGGGCTTAAATTAAGTTCCTAAGTCTATAACAATATCCTTTCCATAGATACCAATTTAACACAAATTTATACACAAGTAAAGTTCCTTTATCTCTCTATCCCCCACCTGTATGTAGTTCTTGTCAAAAACTACATGTTTATGCATTTTGAGTCCACATCTACTGTGCTATCATTACATGTATGCATTTGCCATTTTAGAACATGAGGGAAGAAAAAGTGGACTTACTGAAATCCCAATAGTACTGGCATTTATATTTACCCATGTCATTTACCTTACTGGAGATACTTATAGCTTCTTGTGGCATTGATCTCTTTTCTAGTGTCCTTTCCTTTCAGTCTGAAGGACTGACTTTAACATCGCATAGAGGGCAGGACCAGTGGTGATGAACTACCCATAGCTTTTTAAAAATCTTGGAATGCTGTAAATTCTCCCTCAGTTTTGAAAGATTGCTTTGCCAGATATGATATTCTTATTGGGTAATTATTTTCTTTCAAGGCTTTTTAATATTTTGTCCCACTGCCTTCTTGCCTCATGGTTTCTCTTGAGAAACTGACAATTTATCTTATTTAGGATCTCTGTATGTGACACATTTCTTCTCTATTTTTGTGTCCAGAATCTTCTCTTTGTCATTGATATTAAAATGTTTGATTATAATTGGCTATGTTGTGGATATATTATTTATCCTGTTTGGAGTTTGTTAACTATCTTGCATATCTTTCATTGGGAAGTTTTCAGCCATTGTTTCTTTGACTATCTGTATGCCCCTTTTTCTCTTTCTTCTACTTCTGGGACTCCACAATATATGTATATTGTGTTTGATGATAACCCATAGATTCTACAAGCCCTGTTCAGTTTTATCAGTTTTTTAAAAAAATTCTTTCTACTATTTAGAATAATGTTTAAGCCACTGATTCTTCTGACAGCTTCAGTCTGCTGATCAACTCTTCAAAGAAATTTTTAATTTCTATTACTATGCTCTTTAGCTCTCTTTGGTTCCTGGTCATAATTTCCACCTTCTTAATGATATTCTCTTTGGTGTCATATATCATTTTCCTGATTCCCTTCAGTTCTTTCTCCTGGTTTTCCTTGAGCTACTTGGGTGTATTTAGCATCATTTTTAAGCCTTTGTCTGGT
The DNA here is from genome assembly GCA_029593785.1 of Cabassous unicinctus. Classification (NCBI taxonomy): domain Eukaryota; kingdom Metazoa; phylum Chordata; class Mammalia; order Cingulata; family Chlamyphoridae; genus Cabassous; species Cabassous unicinctus. The sequence goes on along the minus strand of JAQZBX010017327.1, from coordinate 31,249 downwards.
ATGTCCCAAGTTTTGTACTTAACATTGATAGTTGCTAATGTTTTAATCTTTTTTTTTTTCCTGGATTATCACTGCCTGTTTCCTTCTAGACATTGCAACCTTTTGTTGAAAGCTGGGCATTTTGAAATTTTAGTGTGTTATTGCTGGAATTTAGACACTGAGGCATCTCTTCCTACAGCTATATTTATGACAGAGCTTTCTCTGAATGTCAGGAATAGTCAAAAACAAATAAAATGAAAAAAAAAAACACAACTCTCTTAGTCTTTGCATTTTGTTCAGTGCAAGTTACAACTTTAGAATGTATCCATAAATGGGGTTAAAGATTAGCTTGAGGTCAAAGAAATGGAGTTGCCTCATTCTTTTCTTAACATGCAACTTGCCTTGGGTATGGGATGTGAACCTAGGAAAGTAGAGGGCTAAAAGTGTCCACTTCTCCATCAGAATCCATTTCCTCACAGTCCCATCCCAAGAACTGCATTTTATATTCAACAGAGCTCAATCCCTTGCCCAAAGCAGCACTATTTTACTGCTCTCCCACAGTTTTCTGGAGGCAGCAAGCTCTCTGAATTGCCTCCAAATGCAGGAAAATTCTGAAATGGAGAGTCCCTCAGGTCATCACCAGACAGATTGATACAGACATACATGTTCCCAATGTGTGCCTAAAGCTTGCTCAGCTCCCTACAGAATCAGTACCAGGGATCTACCTTAGAAGTTCAGCCAGCTACATGCCTAGGGAGTTAGGGGTGGCTAAGGGGCCAGCCAAGGTGCCATGAAATCCTATGAAGTTTTAAAAGATTTTTATTTGGTTCAGCACTCATCCCATTCCTGCAATGCATTAACTTTTCTCTAGTGCTCTATTAAGGTATATTGTTAGTTCTTGCTAGTTGTTCAAAGTTTCTGTGGGGGATAGAGATGTGAAATGTTTTACTCCATCTTCTTGATCAGGACCAGGATTAATATCTTTTATGACATGGTTTTTATATTTATTCATTACTTGTTTCTATAATGAATAATAGATACTGAGCCATAGTGAGCCTGCATTTTACCAGTGGCAGGATGAAGGCTGAAGTTAAATGAGCATTGGTTCCTTAAGACTGGAAGTTGCATGGATTCTAAGTAAAAAGCAGCTTTCAAAAACTCAAGTTTGAGAAATAAAAAGCATAATTACTCTACCATCAAAATGCTCATTCATTCACTGACAATCAGAAAAAAATAAAATTATTTCTATATTTAGAGATTATGGGTTTTTAAAATATATTTTGGTTGGATAAAATGTATCATATATTTTAAGCAATATAAAAGTCTGCAAGCAAAATCCAGATCCACTTATTTATACATCTCACTCCACTCTGTACCTACTTGCTCTTCATCATGTAGAAATATTGAATGCCTTAATCGAGGTACACACCTATTCAGCTAGATCACAGGAAGACATAAAATATTACAATTCTGGGTTGAGGGCCAGATTTTTATGTTCCACTTTTCAATGAGGGAAGCATTATCCTTATTCCCTTAATTCTACAGTTGTGTTTCAATTCTAATCTCCTTTTTACTTGGTGAAGACATTGTAGAATGCTGAATGCAAAGGGAGCAATTTGAATTGGATTGTCTAATCCAAAACATGCAATATTCCCTTCCATGGTGGCAGTATCCTATAACTTGAGTTTCCCTCATATGCATAGACACTTACAGTTCTTACCCATAGTCTTCTCCATATGATACTATTCTTTATCATATCTCAAAATTATCCTAAACATTATTCAAGACAAATTAACAATATGGAAAACATATTCTAGAAGTACATGTGAATTACGCAAATGAATGATTTGAAAAAATTAGAAGCAGATGTATAACTCACTACCACATATAAAAGAACAAAATATATACAGAGTACAAAACCCTGTATAGTTTACATGGATAGATTCAAATTTAGAATATATACCAATTATACACTAAATTTCATTAAAGTTTTTTAGAATATTTTAATCCAGAAAAACTTTGCTTGGGATCTCAAAATATCTGTTGAACATTCTTCTTAAAGCAGTGTTAATCTCTCTGTTGCACAGGCTGTAGAGAACGGGGTTTATGAATGGGGGAGCCATAGAGTAGAACATGGCCATGAGAAGATTTTTAAGAGAAGGTTTATTTGCAATGGGACCTAAACTAGCAGTCACTCCAGAAATTACAAACAAAATGAAAACCACCAACTGTGGGGTACAAGTAGATAGGGCTTTGTTACGGGCTTCCTGAGAATGCATGCTAAGTGCCATTGAAAATATATCAATATAGGACTTAAACATAAAGACAGAACATACAAATACAATGCAAGTAGTTAGAACTAAGGCCATAGACTCAGAAAACTGAGCAGCTAGAGTTGAGACCCTCAAAATTTGAGGTATGTCACAGAAATATTGATGGATCACATTGGACTCTGTGAAGGGAAGCCTGAACATGACACCTGTGTGGATAGCAGAATGGATTAATCCACTCACCCATGAGCTACCAGCTGCCTGTGTGCACAGACATGGGGTGATGGTGAGCCCATAGTGCAGAGGGTGACAAATGGCAACATAGCAATCATAGCACATCACCACAAGGAAGGCCAGCTCTGTGGATGCAAAGAAGATAAACAGGAAAATCTGGGCAGCACATGCTGGGAGAGAAATCAATTTACTGCCTGTCAAAGAATTCATGATCATTTTTGGCACAGTAACTGAAATGCAGCAAATGTCTATGAAGGATAAGTTCCCTATAAAGAAGTACATTGGAGAATGCAGATGAGGGTCAGTCACAATTACAGTAACAGTGAGAAGATTACCAATCAACGCTCCAAATACATTATTAGGAACATCAGACCTTGAAGCACTTGTAGTTCTTGGGAGGATGAGATATCCATGAGGGAAAATTCTGTGAAAAGAGTGAGGTTGTCCATGTTTTCTAATATGTTCTTATCTCCTGTAGTCAAAGTAAAAAATGATAAGGACGTACTAAAAACTCAGTGGAAATAATCCCTTTTACCAATACAATGCCACCTTTTAGTTTCATTGTATGGTTTTCATGAGGAACTCAGCTCAGAGGAAATAGACAAAAGACACTATACTGAAACGGAGAAATTCACATATTTCCTTTTTCACTTTCTTTCCTATCACTGCCCTTACTTGTTAATTTCAACATATTAAAATCAGATAATCTAAGTAGATTGAATGATCTAAAATGAGGAACATAAACCTTTCAGTTATTCAGTCATATTTATACTATTTTGGTAAAATATCTTTTCAAACTCGGCCTGAACATATCCAGTGATTATTTCCTCATTTTATTTATCAGCTTCAGCCATATTAGATATGCTCTGTAAGAGAACCTCTGCATCAGCCTGTGTCTTTGAACACTGCACAGCTGTCATCTACATGTAGCAGGGGACTAGGATGTTTGCTTCTCTCCCAGTTTTATGGCAGTTGATACAATTTGGTTTCTGTGAACAATTAATGAATGCCTGATGCACCTTTTAGAATGGTTTTAATGGAGGTGACCAGATGGGTTAGGTATTATCACTATTTCATTTCAGTTGTTCTATAAGAAATGAGCATGGGATCTTGCTTTCCTCCTTTGCAGCAACATCCATAAAGACTTGAAACTATTAGAATCTAATAGATCCCAGTTTTCTGGTGCAGTGTTTACCAGTGTCCCCTTGCTGTCTCTCTAGTTTACCTCTCACCTGCACACAGTATCCAAGAAAAGGGTCCCAACTAATGAATTACAATACTTGATTATGACCAAAATTTCTGTCCAAACCTCTTGCTTGCATGCTTTTCTAGAATCTACTGAAATCTCATCATTAAAGTAACTATTGTAGCCACAACCATTTATTTGTGTTTGTTGTAAAATATTTCAAAGCATAAATAAATCTTATTTGAGGTTTAATTATCATTTCAGTTCTAAAAGTAATTACCTTTGGAAGTCTCACTTCAGAACTATGTAATTTTATATGTGGGAAACATAGAAGGGATGGGTAGTTAAGTATAGAAATGTTAAAAACTGTATTTGTATTAATATTATACATGTATAATCCATTTCTGATTTAAAAATTGTACACAACAGCTAGCATTTTACATAGATGATAATAAGAATAATTTGGTTTTATTTTCATTGATTGTATTCACATGAATATCTCACATTTCTATAATATATTTTGGCAAATTGTTTTTCTATAATAATCCTTTCAATTATAAATATTTCTTCTATCATCCTCACTCATATGAAGAAGAAAATGTCTTTTAAGCAAATATTTTATTAAATATCAAAAACAATACTCAGTGATTACACTGATGCTATTTTTGAAGAGTTATTTTACATAATTAAAATTCCAAATGATTTTTTAATTTCTCTTATCCAAACTATACATTGTTATTGAGACTTAGAGGTCTCATTCCTCTCCTCTTTCATTTTAGATTGTATTTTTCTCATTGGTTTGTACATTTCCCTATGCCACATTTATCATACATCTACATCAGAGTGCATCATGAAGGTTAGATGCATAGCCTTGGGCATAAGAGGGAGAGGAATTTTAGAGTTTATCCCTGCTTCTTATTTCATCAAAGATATTCAGAAATTATTTACTTCATGATTTTAAATGTGGAAAAAAGTAAGTGGGATATCTATCCCTCATCAATTGTTAAAAACATGAAACATGTAATAGAAATATGTATAGAGCATTTCTAGTCCCTAATATACCAAAAATAAATAAAAGACATTGTACATAAACAAAAACTTCACTGGATTTCTTAACCTATCCATTGATATTTGTAGGGCTATTTTTGCTTACAAGGATTGATTTCCATGAAATGCTATAATAACTCACTGTTGCCTCTGAATTTCTTAGCTATATTTTACATTCTAGTTAAAGTATTATTTATATAGCACTTGTGCTAATTCCATATCTTGGTAATTTTTGTATCAATATAGTTTCAATATTTGGAATACAGTCTATGTATCACACATATATCATCTGGTACCATATTTAAAACTAATCATCCATAATAAAATCAGAATCAGAAATATTCAAAGTCTCTGTGAGTATCAATTCATAATATGGAGCAAAAATAATTAAGTATGCTAACGATCTTAAAACATATCACAGCTATATCAGTGAATTTTTATTTAGCCATTTTAAAGAAACATATTAAAGCATACAAACATACCTGAGAAATGAGGAAACATGTTTCTCTTCTGTAACATGAATATTACTTTTGTACAATTATAAAGGCTTTATAAAATTTGTGATTCTCCCTCCTACTTTCCAGAATAAATTTCATGGAATAACTTCTCAGGTAAACTCATATTTACCTGTAATCATATGAACAATTGTGCTACCAGTTTCTTTATAAACAGGAGTATTGTTTAGGAAGGACACATATGCATCATAACTCTCAGGAGTCCTAGGGAACTAGTGACATCACTCTTTAGAGTCCAATCTTCCTTCAGTTCCAGGTGAGAAAAGATTCTTTGTCTATAATCTTGAGATTAGATAAATTTGTAGTCATGCTTATTAGCAATAAAATTAGCAAATAGATATTTGTTAACAAAACACACATATTCAAAAAAATTTCATAGGTCATGGTGATCCAATACATTTTCAATTTTATGTGAGAATATAAATAAAATTATTTACATTGCAATAAGTCAATAAACCATGCAACTCCAATAAAATTGTATTTTATGTGGGTTTGGATTAATATTATAAGGGGAAGGAAATCATATACTATGTAAAATCATCACCACAAAAACAAGAAAAAATTGACCAAGAGTTGTTAAATTAAAGAAAACATCACATTTTTAATGGATTTTGCAACAAAATCAACTAAAAGAGGTTGTGTCACAGAGAGGGACTCTTAACAAAAGAAAGAGATCCTCACATATGCCCCTCAGATTGTGAGTTATCCCAGTAAGCAGGGCAGAGGAAAATTGCTAATTTGTCTTTATCCAATAAATTGATAACTCACTTATTTTTTATTTATAATAAAAATATAATTTTTCCCAGAGGAAGCAGAAGCAACTGATTTTACTAACTTTTCAGTTCTGAGATTTATTTTTCAAAGGCTCTTCTTTCCTATACTCTTAATATGAAACCCCACCCACAGTTGTCAATTTAAGACTCTCAAATAAGCTCTGGGAAATAAAGTGTGTTACGAAAGATAGAAAACCTGAGGGAGAGTCTAGGTTTTGATCTTTCACTAATGCTGTGGACAACTTGCACCACCTTTGCACCAGTCAGCATTTTATACATGTCCTGCTAAGCAGAGAAATTTGAAACATCACTGACAAGGTTTATTTATTGTCATCACATAATGATTCAATTTATAAATATAAAACATTATGTAGCACATAACATTAGATATAATCATCTGATGGTACTTTTACATAAAATTGTGGCTTATTATTACACATCACAGTTTAGGTCAAAATGTGCCATAAAGTCAAATTTTTCTCATTTTATGATCACAGATTAGTTGTGGGGTGAGAGAATATCAAGTATGGCAAAATAAAGTCTTCCAAGGTAACTCTGTCAAAACTTTCAGTGCTATATATTATCTCCAGTGTGTAATTTTTTACAACTTAAGAATTTTTTCTTAGATTAAGGAGACACTGTCGGCAAGGAAGGGCTTCTGAACTTACCCACTGATCTTCTGAGAAGTACTTTAGGCCAAGTCACTAACCCAGCTGTCTACAGGGCACTCTGGCAATGGAAAAGCATCTCATGAGAAAACTTCCATTGATTTTCAACCAATTTACTAGCTTCTGCATCAGAGTCAGAAGATGAAACTCTGAACTCTAAATATACACATTATGTCATAGTATGTTGTCCTCAAAAAATGTTTGGCTTTAAAGAACCCAAAACAAAAACCTTTCATAGTAGGTGTCAATGCTAACTCCTATGGGGCGGGGGTTGCATAATAACATTCACACCAATAAAAGTATTTACTGTAATGCAGAAATGCTTAATAATAGATGCTAATCTGGAAAGTATCAGAATATGGGAGAGGCTAAGAAGTTCTAAGGAAGTCTTGCAAATAAGGGCTGAAAAATAGAACTGTCCACATATCTCTAAAAGAAATCAACACAATTAAGAAAGTTGGCAGGGAATGATTAAAGGAGTTAAATTGATGAAAGAAGAAATCACACTTGGCTTGGTATAGGGCATTGTTGGCTTATCAAGCTGGGGACCTCAGCAAGACTTTCAAAAATCCTCAGCAGATATTTACCTACTTTCATAGTCACTCCTTGTTCTCATTTCTTTCATGCATATTTTAGGCAAATAAGAAATACTGAAGGATTTCTCAGCTTGAATTAAAATCCCGTGATATGGCAAGAGTGATTCAAAATGGATCAAAACACTGGAGAACTGGGCAGATTTGCTATGTGAATAGGAGTATGAAGGAACATGATGTCCAGGCATCTAAGAAAACCATACCATTATTTTCATGGAAATAAAGCACTCCAAAGAGGGCAATGGTGGGCAAAATACATACAAAAGTGTATACCTGAGGTTCTTTGAAATATTGCAAAACACAGTTTAATAGAATTTACATAAATCATCTGTTATCTTTTTTGATTCTGGGGGCCTTTTAAGTTTCAAATGAGTACTGAAAATGCTTAATAACTTATAATTTTTTGGCTTATATCTCTGGAAAATTAGAATACTAAGAATTAAAATTGATACATGTTTAAATACTTCTATAACTAATAAAAATAATAAATTCTTATATTTTAATGTAAGGTAATTTTTATAATGATTCAATCCACTGTCAATTGTCCTTTCCTAACATATTTAAAAGATATGTTATTTCTCAAAACCAAAATAAAATAATGAGAAGAAAAAAAATTTTTAATTACTTTTTAAAAATCTCTTGAATCATGGTTTACTGTGAGATCACTGAATTCTCCTATCTGCTTTATCATTCATATCAATGCAATACATTAATTTGTTTCAAGAGTGTTAAGAAAATATGGTGAATTGAGAGGTGCATTTTAAGAGGTATAACTTTTTGGTTCATGGTTAATTTTATTATTGTAATAACGAAATGCTGTAATAATGATTGAGGTCATGAATTCACAACTATGGGATAACAAATACCACTGATTGTACACTTTAGAATTGATTAAAAAACAAAAAGAAGAAAAAGTAAAGAAAATATGGCCTTACACAGATGTTTGGCTAGATCAAAGGACTTGATTAGCACTTTAAGATAATCACATATATTCTTCTCTAATAATATTATTCTACACCAAAAATCAACAAGTGGTGATTTCTTAAACAATAGTCCCAATTTGGAAGCTGAAATCATAATAATAAACTTTTCATATTTGACTAGATTTAAATCTATTATCACTTTAGTAATTCCAGTGAGCATTACCCATACATGATTTTTTTTCTGGTTCACATAATAAATTCATATTCTTTATTACCATAACTTTGGCTCTACTACTTACAAACATATTTACTAAAGGGCACTTACCTTCTTCTTATCTTGGTGTATTTAAATATTTTTTCTAATTTTAAAGAAGATTTAGATTACATAAATATTACATCAAAAATATAGGAGATTCTCATATCCCACTCCTCCTCCTCCCACACTTTCCCACATTAACAACATCTTTCATTAGTGTGGTACATTTGTTATAATTGGTGAACACATATTGAAGTATTGGCATGGACTATAATTTACATTATTGTTTATGCTTTGCGCTCTACAATTTTATAGGTTTTGACAAAATGCATAATGGCCTGTATCCATCCTTGCAATGTAATGCAAAACAATTCCAATGTCCCAAAAATGCCCCCATGTTAAACCTATTATTCCTTCTTCCTCACCTCAGAACCTTTGGTGTCCACTGCCTTTATATCAATGATACAAGTTCCTCCATTGCTAGAAAAATTATAAATCTATAATAGAATAATAATGTCTTCTTTAGTCCATTGTTCATTTCCTAAGTAGAGGATTTGGGGGATGGCAATGTCCATTCCGTTTATAATTGAAAGGGGGTTTAGATCCCATTAGGCTGTTGGATGGTACTGTTTTGCTTGCAGTAGCAGACACTCTGTTCCTTGGGATGGGTGTTGTCCATCCCCATACCCTTGTTAGTTGTCCTAGGTGACACCAATGAACAGGACAATAGGTGTTACAACTCTGCTGAGATTCAGGGCTAAACTGGCACATAAACAGATTGAAAATTTAGGACATATATTTAGTAGGTATTGTGTTAATTATAGGTTCAAATAAAAAGGGCAGAAGAGCCTTGTGTAGGGAAAGTATAAATGAGGCTAGTGCTGTTACATTGGAAGTATAACATTGACAGGTTGCCAAACTCCTGAACCTGTCTGCCCTGTTTATAGTGTCCAGGTGTCTCCAGAGCCCTCAGGAGCCCTACTGTTTGAGGAATTGTTTCCTGTGTCAGTCAATGAGATTCAGTTCATGCATGGATAAGCATAACCTCTGGAGTGACCTCCCAACTCACTTTGAAATCTCTTAGCCATAAAAACTCACTTGTGTTTAATATTTACCCCTTTTAGTCAAGGTCTATTTCCAGATGCATCACTAATAACTTGATAATCCCTTGGTCCAGGGAGGCTCATTCTCAGGAATCATGTCCCACGGTGGGGAGAGATGGGGAAGGTAGTGAGTTTATTTGCTGAGTTTTGTTTAGAGAGAGACCACATTTGGGTAACAAGGAGGCTTTCAGGAGGTAACTCTTAGGCAATATATAATAGTAGGCTAAGTTTCAATTTCAGAAGAAAAGGTTCATTAGTACAGCCATCAATATCAAGGGCCTGGCATAATGGTCTGTCGTACTTCACTAGGCATGTACTCAGGATATGTGCTGCTTTACTAGAGAATGTAGCAGCACTCCCAGATGGCAATTCAATATTCCTATGGTTATTGTGTGGGTTTCCACCCACTTAGACAATGCCCCATGAACACCTGAACATATTCATATGTCTTAGAGGCATGCACCAAGAAAAACCCTCCTCACACATGCCCCTATCACTGACACCCTGCACCAGTGATCCTCCCTGTCACAGTTATGACCCATCTGTGACCCAAAACCTCTCCAAAAACAAAGCCAAAGAAATATCCAAATAAAATTAATACGAAATTAAATAATAAATAAATAAAATACAAAAATTAAAAATTAAAATGAAATAAAACATTTTTATATTGTGTTTTTCATCACTGAAAGATCTGTTATCATTTTTGGCCAATGACAATTTCTTCTGTTATTCCCCCAGTGTGTTATTATTATTATTTTTTTATCTTCAAAGGAGCTTTAATATAGAGAAAATATGTGGGATAGGGTGCACATGGGCATGCCTCCATGAAATATGAAAGTGTTCATCTTGTCATGGTGTGTTTTGTCAGGGGGTGGAGAACCAGACAATAAAAAAGAAAATATTAAACTCCCATCCTGGGGAGTCCTGCTATATTGTCAATTAGAGGGGCAAGAATCTCTTGAGAACATAGGCAGTGCCTAATAAAATAAAACAGACCAACATATCAAGCCCTTAATATTATTGCATGTAACTAAGAAGCTTATTCTTCAAAAATTGAAACTTAGGGATTACCAAAGGCTCTGAGGGGAGGGAGAAGGAATAGATGGAACATAGGGCATTTTTAGGACGTTAGAATTATTCTGCATGATCTTGCATTAGTGGATACAGGTTATTTTAAATTTTGTCAAAACTTTTTTTTATATATATATTTTAAAAGATGCTTAGATTACATTGTCAAAACTTTTATAAAAGTATACGGTACAAAATGTAAACCATTGACCATGGTTAGTAGCAATTCTTCAATATTTGTACATCAATTGTATCAAATGTACCACCCACATGTAAAATGTTATTAAAAGGGGAGAATGGGAGAGGGGGAGGGCATTTTGTATATGAGAATACCAATGCATGGATTTTTAACATCAAGTAGTGTTCATCTCAATAAATCACATTTATTAAAATCACCAACAATCTTCTTAGACAGGACTTTACCTATTAGGAACTCTCAAGCTCATGTGTAGGACTAACATTTTTCTAAAATCAATTTTCATTTGAAACTCAAATTTTATTATCAGCAACTAAATATGGTATTTTGTATAATTAGAGCATCTGTTACTTTACAAAGTATGCAGAATGTAGAGTCCCCATATACCCCCAAACAAATTTTTCCATTTTATGGATATTTTACATTTGTGTATTGTTCAAGGCTTCTTTTTCTTTATTAAGTTTTAGGGTAGCTGTTCCATCCAGTATTGAAAGGGTTGTGTTAGTTTCCTACTATTACTTAGAACCATCTATTTATTCCTTCAAACATAACAATATTTGCATCATATATTTTAGTGTGCTTAGGGGCATATGTTATTATAACTTAGTCTTCTTCTTAAAATGACCACTTTATCAGTATATAGTGTCCTAATTTGTCCTCTGTTAACATTTATTTTCAATTAGAACACTTACAATTTGCAGGAAAAGCACACAGAAAGACCAGAGTTCCTATAACCACTCCCCCTCGCCCACAAAGGTTGTTTTACCATTATTAAATATTGCATTCGTTTTGAATAGATCTGTATATTTGTAAAATTGAAAAATATTATAATGTTAACTATAGTCCATTTACAGAACTGCTGTTCCCATACCCCTCTGCCATCCACTTTTTTGTTATACATGTTACATGTTATGTCCTTATATATTGAATATACAAAATCATAGATTTATCATTACTTTTTATGCACTGACATTTTTAAACTTGTAGGAAGTAAAATGTGGATTTACATGCCAAAAATACAATACATGTTTTTTATCAGAGAAGTTGTGCATTTACAAAACAGCCATGCATAATATATTTGATTCCTGTACACTACCCCACCACCAACTCCTTTAATTGGTGTGGAATATTTCTTACAATTGTTGATAGCATTTTTTGTTTATACAACTATTTGTATTATTTTAAGAGTATTTAGCTTTGTTACAATTGATGACAGTTATTACAATCATTCTATCATCATTATTTTCATTAGGTGGATTTTTCCCATATACCACCCTATTATTACCACCTTGCATTAATAATGTACCTTTGTCATAATTCATGAAAGAACATTCTTGAAACACTATTACCCGTAGTCCATAGTCTACAATAGGGTTCACAGTGTAGTTCAGTCTTATGTTTTATATTTTATTTAATCCAATTTTATATATATCCCAAAGTTTCTCTTTTAACCACATTGAAATATATTATTTAGTGATGTTGATTAAACTCACAATAATATGCTACGGTCACCACCATCCATTTCCAAACCTTTACCATCAGCCTAAATAGAAATTCTGTGTAAGTTAACCATCATGTCCCCATTCTCTTTTTCCAGTCTATCTCCTGGTAACCTATATTCTAGATTCTAGTTTATAATAGTGAGGTCATACAATATTTGTCCTTTTGTATCTGGCTTATTTCACTCAAAAAAATGTCCTCAAGTTTCATCTGTCTTATCACATGATTCCTTAATATGGCTTAATAATATTCCATTGTATGTATATACCATATTTTGTTTACCCATCCATCAGTTTATGGACACTTGGGTTGCTTCCATCTATTGACAATTGGGAATAATGCTGATATAAAGATAGGTGTGAATATATTTCCTCAAGTCACTGCTTTCAGATTTTCTAGATATGTACTTCATAGCTGTTTTGCTCGATCATATGGAAATTCTATAATTAGTTTCCTGAGGAACTGCCAAACTGTTTTTCATAGCAGCTGCACCAGTTGATATTCCCACCAGCAATGAATGAGTGATTCAATTCCTTCACACCATTTCCAACACTTCCAATTTTCTGTTTTCTTTAAAGGCAGCCTTTCTAGTAGGTATGAAATGATATCTCATTGTAGTTTTGATGCACATTACCCTAATAACTAGTGAGCTGAACATATTTTAAAGTGCATTTAGGTCATTTGTCTTTCCTCTTTGGAGGAATGTCTAATCAAGTATTTCACCCATTTGTAATTAGGTTGTTTGTCTTTTTATTTTGAGTTGTAGGATTTTGTAAGATTTCTTTATATATTTTGGATATTAAACCTTTCTTGGACATGTAGTTTCCAATATTTTCTCCCATTGAGTATGTTATCTTTTCACTTTCTTGACAAAGTCTTTTGATGCACAAGAGTTGGGTTTTTTGTTTTTTTGTTTTTTTTTTTTTCTTTTTAAAGAGACTCTATTCATCTATTTTTTCTTTGTTGTTTGTGCTTTGGGTATAAGGATTAAAAAACCATATCCTATCACAATATCCTGCAGATGATTCCTTACCATTTTCTTCTAGGCATTTTTTAGTCTTGGTTCTTATATTTAGGTATTTAATCATTTTTCATTAATTTTTGTATATGGTGTGAGAAAGGGTTCCACTTTCATTCTTACATATATGAGTATCTAGTTCCCCAAGCACCATTTGTTGAAGAGAATATTCTTTCCCAATTGTATGGACTTGGTAGCCTTGTCAAAAATCAAGTAGCCATAGATGTGAGGGTCTATATCTGAACTCTCAATTCTGTTCCATTGGGCAATATATCCTTTTTCCAGTACCATGCTGTTTTGACCAATGTCACTTTGTAATATGCTATAAAAATAGGAAGTAGGAGCTGTTTCTGCATGCTGGGCAAGTTCTGGAAAAGTGAGCCAGAAATGAAGGTACTGTCAAAATTGGTTTGAATAGATACTCCTACATAGGATGTGATCAATAAAGTTAGGCTTTCTTCAAAGTATCAATTTTTTTCCCTTCAAAAGAGGATCTTAGAAAAGGAGACAATTTGTAGTTGTTTAGAAAATTTTCATTAATGACTGCCAATCTGGAAAAAGCATCATTTGGGAAAGGTTAAAGAACTATAAGAAATCATAGAATGAAGTTTCAAAAATAGAAGTCTCCACTTACCCCCACAGGATATCAACATAGTTAGAAAATTTAGCTGGGAAGCTTGGTGAATGGGGATAAGATGTCAAATATTTGGAAACAGAAATTCCCTTTCACATTTTGAATATTTCTTTAATGCCTTAATGAATAGAACACAGCTGGATTCCCAAATATGTTTTTACTTTCAAATTTTTTCAACATGATTATTTCATTGAAGAATATGAAGAAAATATGACATCACAAAGTTTAGAGAAAGTATGGCTACAAAAAGAAAGGAGTATATTAATAGGACTTTCAGATAAACACCATAATTCATTTGTGATTCTACACCAAAATACAACAAATGGCGGTTTCTTAAGGACTTGCAACTTGTAATCTGCAACTATATTAATGAATTTTTCATACTCTGCTAGATTTTTAAATTCATTGATATATTTAGGCATTTGAGAGAGGCCTTTACCAATGCATGATCTCATAACATCATAAAGTTTCATCTGGAAAATATTGGTTCACAGCGTGTTGCACATCTTCCACATAAAATATTATTCATTATATAAATACCAAAGTAATTTGCATTTTTTAATATCAACAAAAATTTTATCAGAAAAGTCTTTAAGTTTGGGAAACTTTCATGTAGCTCTTGTGATAAAATCTCTGCATGTGTATGTATAGGTATACATATTATATATTTGCTTTTATGTTTTCCTTTTCTTCTCTTAAATACTTCATTTCTCTTAAATACAATACTTTACTATATTTACTTCACTTTAAAATATAATAACATATTAATGTATGTTAAAATATAAGGAAAAACTTATTAAACATTATAATACATAATTGTAAGGACATATTGAGGCTATTATCTATCTATTCATACACTCCTTACTTAAATTATATAAGATTTTTTATTCCAATCACAGAATTTGATAAAGGATGGTTGCTTTGATGATTTTCCTCCTCATAATTGAGACTTATTAAAGTAATTATCTTTTATTCATTTCGATTTTTACCTGAAATTTTCATTCTTTTATTCTATATATTGGACATAGTTTTAAATAATTTTGTGAAACATCATGGCTTTCACATCTTAGTTATATTTATCCTGGTTCTAATTTGTATGTGTTACTTATATCTTTTTCAACTGCCTGAAAATGTATTCTTATGTAGAAAATTTCAAGTAGCTTGCACACATTTATTTATTCATTCTGTAGGAGTAAATACACAGCACACTTTATTTGCTGATCATAAGAATCAGTAATATATATTATTTGCATTAAATTAAATGCTTTAATGCCCAAATTAGCTATTCTCAGAATTCTCTTCATATTTGCCTCTAGTGTCTTTGATTCTATTTTTAACCTCTATTTCTGTACCTTCTCTAAAGCCTCCATATAATACTGAAATTTCCAGAATGAGCCATGCATTAATTAATTTTCATCTTTCTCTCACCTGACTTTCCCAATATTCTTACTATCTCCCATACCATGCGAGCAACTCCTTGGCTTGAAATTTGGCAGATATCATTTTCTTTTATTTTTTCTAATTAAAAGCACTCAATTTAAAATGTTTACTAACACTTGACTAACTCAGACAAGAAGAAAAGGAAAAAAAAATCCACACAATAGAGCTGTAAGAACCAACCACTTTAGTGAACACTATGCCTTAAGACTGTGAATAACACAGTGAGGTCTTCCTTAACAAAGAATAATATGAGGCCTGAGAGTTTCAAAAGGCATTGCCAGTAATTTATTGCCAGCAAGAACACAGCTCAAAAACTCTTATTGAAAAACAAAATAATCCAGGCTCCCTCCAATATATCATTTATAGAGTACAGTATATTATACAATAATTACCAAATATAAGAGAAAGAAAATGTGCACCATATTAATGAAAAAAATGTTAATTCAAACAGATTTCAAGATAAACCCAAAGTTTGAGTTAACATCATAAAATAGCTTAAAACATATATTTAATAATTATTTAGTGTAATTGACTTTATTAAAAATTAAGACCAACCATGGTCCTTTTTTTAGATTTTAATATACTTTTCAATTTTTTTAAAAAAGAAACTTAGATTACATAAGTTGTACATAAAAAAATATAGGGAATTCCCATGTGCCCCACTCCCTAGGCCTCCCACATTTTCCCACATCAACATCCTTCATTCATGTGGTACATTTGCCACAAATTCATTGCAATTGATGAACAGTGGAGCATTGCCACTAAGCATGGATTATAGTTAACTTTGTGGTTTACACTCTTTCCTGCATTTTTGTAAGTTATGATAAGATATAATGGGCTGTATCTGTCATTGCAATGCCAACCAGGACAATTCCCAAGTCCCCAAAAATGCCCCCAAATTACACATATTTTTACCTCTCCCTCCCCTCAGAATCTCCAGCAGCCACTGCCTTCACATTAATGATAAGAGTTCCTCCATTGCTAGAATCACAATAAGTAGAAAAACAGTAAGTCTACTCTAATCCATCGTTCATTCCCCAATCCTGAGGATTCTGGGTTGGTGATGTTCACTCCACCTCTAATTGAGAGGGGGTTTAGATCCCATGGGGCAGATGGATAGGACTATCTTGCTTACAGTTGCAGACTCTGTCTGTTCCTTGAGATGGTCGCTGTCAATTGTCATCTCCTTGTTAGTTGTCCTGGGTGAGTGCAATGAACTGTAAATCTGTTGAGCTTTAGAGCCCAACTGGTACATGGACAGACCAAAGATTTAAATGTATTGGACATACACCAATCAACTCTAGTACTAATTATAGGTTCAAATAGAAGATGCAGAAGAGCCATGTGTATGTAAATCAATACTGAGTCCAACTCTGTCACACTGGTGAGCACAAATTCCAAAGTAGGGCCCACTGGCAGGGCACTAAACTCCTGAGCCGTCTGCCCTGACTATAGTATCTAGATGTTTCCAGAGCCCTCAGGAGCCCCACTGTTTGAGGGAATATTTATTTTCCAACCATGGTCTTAACCAATAGGTGAATAGAAATAAGATATACAAACATATATCTATAAATATAAGCATATAGATACTACAGCTCAAAGTATTACTACTAGAATAAGTAGACCTCTATACTCCAGATATATGAAGGACAGTATAAAATATCCATAGATACAACTTTTAAGAAAATTAAAGTATTACTAACAGTATTCAAAACATGTAAAACAAAGTTTGACAAAATTAAAAGAATAGAATTTTAAACATGAATAATGACATTGAATAATTGTCAGTGATAAAGTTCTAATTTTTAAAAAATGAAGGACAAAGATGTCATGTTTCTTTTCTGTTTCTCACTCCTGATATTCTATCAAAATTATTTTACTATTATTAGAGATGATATATGATATATGGGACACCCAGCAATAAAATTTCAGCAAAAAATGGTCATAAAATTAATTTATGAACTATGCTTTCTTCAACTTTTACTTATACTATTTGAAAGTACACTTAATGACTATAAAATTGATTTTAATGCTAGGAAGAAACACTTGATCTTGGTGTTTTTGTAAGGAGTAAGCAGACCCTATCGGAGTGGCATTGACATAGAAATCTCTATTAGTTTCTCATGTTTCTTAAAGCCTGAAATCACCAATTGTGAAATAAATTGATGTGGCTTTTAAATATTCAAATAAGCTTATCTCAGTATCACTGAGTTTTTGATGAAGAAAAGAATCATGCTTTCAAAAATTTGTCCATTAAATTAATTATAAAATATTTTCTCAGCTCAGTACTATTTTTTATGCTATTCTCTTATGTTTCTTTAAATTTAATAAAAGCTAATATAACAAAATAATAGAATTGGTTGCACAAACATTGCTGTGTCTGAATGCAATATATGTGCTGTGCAGATGAATTAGATGACACTGCCAAAACTGAATGGAGAAATTCCACCATTTTTCTTCTTAAAATGCTTCAAGATTGCCCGTGTATCATAAGCTGGTGCACACTCCTAGAAAGACGTTAGATATGTTGTACCAGCCAATGCAAAATACATGGGATTCTGAATTTAGAAATGTTTAATATAAAATAGATTAAGGTTTATTATAAATATTTAATAATAAAGTCAGGGTTTCCTGAAAATATTGTGATAAAAATTATGCAAACACATAAATATACATATAAATATGCATTATACACATAAAGGAAAATTGGATGAAAATGCACCTGAAGATTTACAACATTTATGAACGATTTTCATCTCTTTGAATTTTGTTGCATTCAATTTTCTTTGTAATGTACACTGTTTACTCCTTATTCTAGTGTCACACTTTTAAATGTAAAAATATTTCATAGTGAAAAATGTGCTATTCCATCCTTTATGCTTAATTTTCTGACCTTTCAGCTACAGAATAATTATTTCTGTAGAAATACCTTCTCTTTTACCTCATCATCACTTGAAGTATCAGAAAAGAATACCAAAAAATGATGTTCAACATTATGTAGCTTCTAAGAGACAGGGAACTCTCTGGCCCAAACTTAACATGGATATATTAGTCCATGGAACGTGCCAAGCAATTTTCCTTCTGAATTGGTCCCAGGGATGATGGAATGGTACCTTATCAGCTATCCTCAATATCAGAGGTGTCTTGACATTATCAGGGGGAATGGCAAGGAATTCTCTTCCTCTGTGTTCACTTTAGCTTTCTGGTGAAGTTGTGAGACATAATTTCCAGGTGAACTTCCATTTGATCAGGATCTGATCCAAATTTTAGGTTGATTTATTTTATCTCTGAACAAAACAAAAATGCTTGCAGGAAAAATTAAACATAAGTTATTTCAAAAGAAGCAGATACAAGATCATGGAAATTTCAGGCTCCTAAAATGGTTTATGTATTTTTTTGGGGAGAAAAACTAAAGATTGACAAATTTCCAGATACTTAATGGTGAATGATGATATTAAAAGTATTGTTCTCAAAGTCAGTTTTAGCTTATCTCAAAAGAGGAGGATATTTTTAGAAGAACAATATATATCATTTAGGACTTTACAATGCCAGGACTGTAGAAAGGCAAACAGAGAATTAATTGAATCAGCAATTTATTATAATGAAAATACAATTTTGGATCAGATTTATATAATCACTTAAAAACCTATTTCCTAAAAATTAAGAGTAATATGTTGTCTATGATATTAATATACCCCAGTAAAGTGGTCTAAATTTTAATTTCTGATCTTGAATTTTTAGATTTTTAGTAGACAATATTGTATAGAAAAACACAGCAAATGATGCATTCAATCTTTATCATTGCTTATTATATATCTAGCCAGGTTTTTTTTCTGAAATTATATATAAGTAGGACAATAGTGGTAAGATCATGATTTCTAGACTCAGCCAATCTTGGTAGAATCAGAGGGCCAACTGTTAATTGGCGTGACACTGTATTTTACTTAATTTTCTGTGCTCTTTTTCTCATCTAAAAAATGTGTACAATAGTAATACTGATGATAAAAGTTTTCATCAGTATAAATGTTAATAAAGGGAATTGTTTATAATAGTGTCAAGTTCATTCAAATTATGCAATATATATGGGTTTCTATTATATAACATTCAAATGATGTCTAGTACATATATATTTTTTGCAAAGATTTATTTCAGTCATATTTTGTGAACTACTTTTTATAATCAATTGCTAGGTTCACTAAACTAACTTATTTTTAAATTCCAAATCATTCATATAAACAAAAACAGTTTTGAAATCATTTATACTAGTATCACCTTTGATTTCTCAACACTTTATAAGAGTTGAATAATCTGGGAATTAAGAATAACTCAAATGTGCCTGACTTCATCCTTATGGGATTGAAATACTCTGAAGAGATCTGGGGGGTCCTCTTTATGTCATTTCTCCTGATATACCTGATTACTCTCTCCAGGAATGAAGGCAAGATATTGATATTTGCCTGGGTCTCTAGCTACACACTCCCATGTACTTTTTCTTGAGTCACTTGCCATTCCTTGACCTCAGTTCCTCAATGGTCATCACACCTAAGACCTAAGAGAACTTACTGACCTCTGACAAGTTTATTTGTTTCATGAGCTGCTTCACACAGATGTGTTTATTTCTTGGCTGTCACTGAATTTTTCCTCCTCTCTTCAATGACCTATGACGGCTATATAGATATCTGCAATCCTCTTCACCACCCAGTGCTTATGTAGAATAGACATTGCTGCACTCTCATCACTGGGCCCTACGGGACTGGCTTTATTGACTCCTTGGTTAATGTTCTCTGAGTGAACAGTTTGCATTTCGGCAAATGCAATGTAATCTATCACTCTTTCTGTGACTTAACCCTAATTTTAGCCCAGTCCTGCACTGATACTAATGACACTGAAATCATGATGATCATTCCCACTGGTTCAAAAGTCATGGTTTCCATTATCACAATCTCTGTGTCCTACAGGTCCATTCTGTCTTCTATGCTGAAAATTAACTCTAATTCAGGAAAGAAAAAAGCCTTTTACACTTGTGCCTCCCATATCCTGGGAGTCACCATTTTTTATGGTACCAAGATTTTTATTTATTTAAAACCAAAGAAGTCCAACTCCTTGGGAAGGGATCAAGTGGCCTCAGTGTTTTATGCTAATCCACTTAATTAAAGATTTAGGAACAAAGAGGTGAAAGGAGCTCTCATTTGAGTCATATAGAAGAGGGAGAGTTCCAGGCAATTGAAATGTCAATGATGCTGAATATCTGAGCACATCTTTTCTTTCTTTCCTATTTAGATATTTACTTGGTCTCTGTTTAAATACAGTAGTGCTCTTTAATTAGTTCACATTTCTATTGAATCATCTTCTACTTGACCACACATGCTCTGGCACATTTCCAAGAATATGTTTCTAGAAATTAACACATTAATTGGGAGCCAAGAAATGTGTGTTAAACCTGTGGTTTTAATTTATGGTTTTCTAAATAACTTAGTTTGTAAATAACTATGGATAATTTTAAAACTATAGATTATAAAGGATAAATCAGATGTTTAATTTAAAAATTTTACCAAGTATTACTAAATTTTGGCCACTATCATCAGAATACTTTCTTTCTTGCAAAATTTTGAATGTCTTTTTTTATAATAATATTAACTGGTCTTTTATAAATACTTTTGGCTTATCTTATTCATAAACAAGCAAACAGAATAAAAGAAAACAGAATTTTCATATTTGCTTTTAGAACAAAGTAAAATATTTTGATAGAATTAAGTTATAGAAAATAGTATGTATGAATATTGAAGAAAATTTGGAAAATATTGAAAAATTTTAAAGAACATAGAACTATCCCAACCATTTCTGATAGTTTTATTCATGGTCTTCTAGACTAATCTTATATATATGTGTATGTATATATTATATATGTATATAAAATTTTGATATTTGCTTTTTGGCATTTGCTACTTTTGATTTCCACTCCTCCCTAAAATACTTGGTAACTCCTTTCTTATTTAAACTTGTGAAATGAATGTTTTTGTGGTATGTAAGTGAAATCAAGAATCTTATATTGCAAAGATTTAACCCCTGAAATTTTGTAAATACATGTGGTTAATATTAGCGTGCAGTAATATCTCTTTTGTGTCTACCTGTTAATCATCTGAAAATCGTACCATTCTGTGATGTGTCAACAAAATTCAGTAATTAGCATGTCTTTGTTTAATTTCAGTATGATTTAAAAAATATTTCATTCCTTCTAATTTTGACAAGTTTATTATAGTCTTTAGAAATAAATTATTCAGCTAATTTCTATGCTCATTTAAAAAATTAATAATGTCTAAACCTAAGAATGGATAATGAATCCAAATGTTGTGACATCCCATGAATTTTAGTCAGATAGTTTGACAAAATTTCCATTAAAAAATTCCCCTATATAATCTGGAATTGCAGTTTTAATTTTCTCTGCTACTCAGTATGTATTAAAGAAATTATGTTTTCTTCATTTTCCAATTATTTGATTTCTATTTAAATTCTTGGAATATTTATTGCATATTTTTTACACTCAAATGATTTGTATTCTTTTAACTTATATTAAGATTTTCTTTGTAGAATTATATCTGGCTATTTTCTAAAAGTATATTTGAATAATTAACATAATGTTCAACCTTAGTTTTATGGCTATGTGTTTAACAAACTTTCACCAGTTCATCACTGTTCACCAATTTTTTCAAATAATTAAAACATGCATTAATTTCCTTTCAATCTTGAATTTTTAGGCACATTTTAACTTATCATATATAATATTCATTTATTGCATTGACATTTTTTTCTCTGAATTCTATGTTGTCTAGTTTCTATATTCATTGTATTCCTCTTTTGCTTGAAATGAGAGAGATATTGTTTAAGTATTTTTTAATATATAATTTTTGATTAACCTCTCATCTTGTACATGCACTGTGTCTTTCTTATATTTATAAGCTCTTTACTGTTCTCTTTATTTTAATGACATTGATGGACTTGCTATCGTTTCTGTACATTGCTATTGTTTAGAAAATGTATCCCATTTGGTGGTTTTGACAATGATGGCCAACAGATTCTATAACTGTTTAGACAATAATAAGTTCAGGCTATGCTTAAATCCCTTATTTATTTATTTATTTTTTCTGACCAAAATCAAGGCTGTATTTATCTTCACTGATTGACATGGGAACAGAACGTTTAAAGTCACCGGAGTCCACAGTGCAAAACCGGTGAAGAGTACAGAAATGAACTAAGCAAACAGCTGCAAAAGGCTGGCTCGAGGAGGCCGGGAAGCCAGGAAGGTCAGGAACTGTGGACGCCCAGAAAGAAAAAAGAGAGCTTGCAGCTGGGCATGGGGATGCAGGATGGCTAGGAAAAAAACCGGAAACCAAAATGAAACCATGCCCGGGTTCTAGAGGAACAACACCGAACAAACACCTGTTGATGCCTTCACACAGGAGAGAAAACACACAAAAGTAATTTTTTTTTTTGTACTAAACCGTTAGACTCTCATCTAAGATTCTACTTCTCCGGTATATAGATTCCAAGAAGAACACTGCACGATTGGCACAAGGGCAAACAGAAACTATCCTTGCTGCAATTGGATGCTCTTGCACATTGCTGGGGCTGGGGGCTGCCCCCAGAGCCCGGGAACTGGAGGCCTTCAGGTGTTTGCAAAGTTGAAATAGAGTTGCTGCAGTTAAACTTTGGAGTTTTTCTAACTGAAGCGAGTGGGTTTTTTTGTGACCATGTTAAACAAATAACCAGAGAGGTTTCTAGAAACGATTTTTATAAAGTCTACCCAGGTTAGGAATTTAACACTGTGTTTATATTAATAGATTATTTACATTTGTTTCCTTTGCTGTTCTTGTTTTTAAACAAATAAAAAAAATTCTCTTAAATTTTTGCATAATAGAATAAAGCAAAACCCAAAACTTTGTACATTATTAGTATCCATTATTATTCATTTCTATATATACCAAGTACCGAGATCGCAGCTGGGCCTGAGTGGAACTTCAAAGTGCTCTGGACAAAGTGACCCTTTTTTTCTCCATAAATAAGACAAACCCGGGGGCTCTTTGAGAGGGATCTGAGGTCTTCAACTGCAAATTCAACTAAAGACCAAAAAGCAAAAAGCTTTTTTTTGTTGGGGGAGGGGGTTGTTTCTTTAAAATATCTAAAGATCACAAAATAAAAAAAAAATACAAATCTATTAAAAATGCATATCACCTTTGGGGAAATAATGTACAAACTTAATTTTTTTTTCCCCAACCGCCTCTTCTCAGAAAACAAGAGATCGCCTCCAGAAAAGCTGTTTGTCCAATTCCTGGCGCACGCAGGGTAGCGCCCCTAGGGCTGAGGAAGTGCGCTTAGGTTTTACAAGCTTACATTACAAAAGCTCACAGTAGTGCATCTTTCAGAATATCTGTACTGGGTTTCCACTCCGTGCCCGGGATCCAGGAACTACCGCGCCTCCACCTCCCGCGGCTTGCGCGCCTATGAGCCTCTGCGGGCCTCGGGTCCGAGGGGCGTAGTCCAGAGCCCGGGCGGCGTGGGGCGCCCACCCGCCGTCACCAGCCGGCGGTGGCGCGCCAAGAGTGGCGGGTCCGGGAAGGGTCCTGACCAGCAGACCCGGGGCCAGCGTGGCGACCGTCGGCCCGAGGCGCGAGAAGGGCAGGGAGCTGGGCGCGGTACAGTTCATTGCCACGCGCTTCCCGCCGGCGCTCCAAGCTGCGATCCAGGGGTTAGCGGTCAAGGTAGGCGCGCTCCGGGGACTCGCAGTGGGTGGCGCGGGGCGCAGCGGGGCCGCCCAAGCCGGGCGGCTCCAGTCCGCTGGGAGCGGCGCGCGAGGGCTATCATGAGAAGCCGAGCGGCTCGCCCGGGCAATCGTGGCCCGCAGGGTACCCCGGCTGAGGTGCCGCTCCAGGACGACCCCCGGCAGCGCGGGCAGCCCCCCCCGCATCGCCTTAGCGCGGTCCACCTGCGGCCGCCAGTCCCGGGGCTCCTTGGCCGGCAAGCGGCTCTGCTTACGCAGGGCTCGGCGGTCGGTGGCTCGGTGTGGCCACCGCGCAGCAAGAGGCTGCTGATCCGGTGGCCCACGGCGGGGGCGGACGCGGGCGAGGCCCAGCTCATTAGGCGCGGCTTCTCCAGGACTTCCTGCTCTGCTCTTGTTCTTCCTTGCCCTTGTCTGGCTCCGGGTTGTGGTTGGTCAGAGCAGGGATGTCTTCCTCGTCCACAGGGTTGGGCCAAGGTGGTGGCAGGAAACGAGGGTGGAGCCGGTTCCAGGCCTCCTGGGGGCCTAGACAGGCAGTGCAGCGAGGCAGCCTCCGTGTGCGTGAAGACGCTGCCCCTGCCCCCCGTCAGCGCGTGGCTGCCCAGGCCTCCGAAGGTGTTGCTCTTCAGGTTCCCGAGGTCCCCAAAGGTGCTTGACCTGCCCAAAGGGTCTGCCAGGTGTCCGTGGGCAGGAAGTTGCTATGATGGACTGAGGGTCCGAATGGGTGGGTGACAGGATGGGCGACACCTATGCTGGAGAAGAGGGGCCAGGCGAGATCCTGCGGGCACTGGAATCCAGCGGATACACCTGGGGCGCGGGGGCGGAGGGAGCGGCTGAACAGGTCCAGCTTTGAGCCCACCTCCAGCTTGTGGGGGTCCAGCTGCAACTGCCTGACCTTCTGCTGCTGGTGGTGGATCTGCCAAGCTATCTACACGTGGCCCGCACACCACTTCCCTGGTGTCCTGGCCGCCTTCTGGTAAGGGTCTGGCACCCCAGAAGCTTCTGCAGAAGAGTGTGAACGGCATTGAGCCGGCCCTCATCTCAATTGGTTTTGACATCTTGAGCTGGAACGTGCCTTGCAGACACCGGAAGAGGCCTGGGTGTGGGATCAGGCTGGCTATCCCTGGGATGGCGGGATGGCCGGAGGGTAGGGCGAGAAGAAGTTGGAGTGTTCGAAGTAGGGGCAGTGCAGCTTGGGAGCTACTTGTCAAACGGCGGTGGTGTGGAAGGCAGCAGAAGCGGTGTTGGGGGCAGCCCGGCGGGGAAACGGGCTAGTGTGCGGGTGCGGCTGGACCACCGCCGGCAGCAGAGCCCCTGGGCCCAGTGAGACCTCAGGCCACTCCATGCTCTGGACCAGAAGTCGCGTGCTCAGCTCTTGCCTGAGCAGCTTGTGATCAGTCAGCATACCCGTGGGAGGCTGGCAATACATGACTGGTTGGTGGAACGAGACCAAGAGGCTGGCATCAACTGGGTATCCTGGGATTAGGGAGCTGTTGGCGGGGAACGCAGGAGCAAGGAGCAGCGCGGGTAGGCAAACATGGCCTCCAAGTGTTGCTGGTGCTGAGTCTGGGACCAGAGCTCAAAGTGCCAGGTAGAGAGGTTGGAACCGGGCAAGGCCAGCGTGGACAGGGCCTGAGGTAACAGGGCCGCGTGCTTCCAGAGGCCTAGGCTGGCGCTGCACGTGGGTTGAGAGCTGGACCCAGGGCTGGGCAGGGAGAACGCGGGCAGAGGCTGCGGGGTGACTCGGGGCAGGGCGAGGGCTTCCTTCTTCACCGAGGAGGGCGCCGCAGCAGCAGTGGTGGTGGCCATGGGGGTGAGGCCATCAGGAAGGGCATTTCGGTGCTCAGCTCACAGCTCTGCTCCAGCCTGGAGACCTTGGGCGTGGCCGTGGCCTTGGCCTCCCAATTCATGCCCAGCACAGGACCTTTACTGGCTGCCAGGGCAAAGAGCTTCTTGGAGCCCACAGACGACTCACAGGCCCTGACTACACCGCGCTTCGTAGGCGATCGTCACTAGTCCTGGAACTGAAGCCGGACCGCATGCACGTGGGTGGCGCAGCGGAGCCCGGGTGGCCCCAGGGCACTCAGGACCACGTGGGCACGACCCTTCCCCATCATGCACTCCTGGACCTTTCCCGCGCCCGTCCAGGGGCCTCCGGGCCTATCCATCCCCCCAGGCCGCCTTCCGGGTGCAAGTCCTTAAGTCTTAAATACAGAATATCCTATCCTTTCATATTTTAGAAAGTGTTTATGTTGTTATTAAATAAATGTAATATAAACTTTGGAAAATATGAAAACACCATTTTCAGGTACCTATTTTCCCTCTGTATTTCATTGCATATCATATTTTATGTCAGATTTGGTCTAAGGTAACTTTTAAAACTAATTTTATTCATGGTGGTATGTCAAAATTATATGTATTGTAAAAGTTGGACTTTTAAATAATGTTAAATAAAATACGTCTGAAATACAGGATGACAATATATGAACATTAGTGTTTTTTTGCATATGATTGATATGATATAATAATGGTGAAAATGGTTTATGTTTACTGAGTACCTACTGAGTGCTAGACAATAGCAAAAGGATTTTAGGTATATAATTAACATAGATTACCTTCTCAAGGTAACTCTCAGGTAGGTTCTTGAAACATCTCCTTGTTCAGGAAAATGGAAAGCCATCCTCAGGAAAGTCTTAAGAATAACCCTCTAATTTTTCTATGTCTCACACCTCACAACCAGTCCATCACCATAGCATATTGCTTCTCTGTACAGGATATATTTGAAGTGTGACTATTTCTCAACACCTCCTCTGCTGCCACCCTGACCAAAAGACCCATCATCTCCATCTTTAAATCATAGTTGAAGCCTTCTAGATTGTGTCCCTGTTTTCTGCCCTATCCCTCCTGAGTCTAATCTCAATGTATGGCTAGATATTACTTTCAAATGTAAATTGGATCAAGTCAATGTGCTTCATAAAACCTGCATGACTTCCAAAATGGGTAAAAAATCAAAACATTATAAAAGCCTCCAGGGCCAACAAGATCTTGCCTCTCCTCCTTAATTTTCTGAGTGTATCCTTCATCCTCTGTCTGTCATGTTCTCATTGGTGTGACCACATTGACCTCCTCTCACTTCTCCTTCCCGCTACTCCTTAGTCCTCCTGATGGCCAGACTTTTCCCATTTTTAATCTTCCTGAAATTTGCTTTGCCCAGATAACTGGATCTTTTCTCATTCTCTTCCTCATAAGACCATGCCTTACCAAACTATTTAAAATTACATGTGCCTCAACTCTCATCCTTGCTGAAATTGTTTTTCATAACAGTTAAGTCATTATTTTTTATATTTTGCTTATGCCTTTTGTTTCCTCTCTGTTTTCCTCCACTATGAGAGCTCTCTGAGAAAAAGATTATTGCCAATTAGGATCATTCCTGTATCCCCATGACCTAGAAAAATGCCCCAATGAATGTACTTGAATGGCTGTATTTTACAGAGGATAGAACTGGGACACAGAGAGATGAAGAACTTGATCATAATTAGCCAATAGGTTAAAGGATAAGCTCACATTTGAACTCAGATAGCTTGACTAGAGTTCATATTCTTCATCACCATTCTATGGTATGACTGTTTTTCTACAAAAGTATACTACTCCTGTCAGCGTTGAAATATAATCCATTTCTTTATTATTAATTTTTCAATAAGTTAACAAAAATAACCATGTTTGTTACAGGTGTATATTGATGGTAGACATTCTATACAGATGCTGAGGGAAGACAGTATGGCATTGGAAATACCAGCTAAATCTTTTCAAACATACATGTATCATACTATTCACAGAAAAAAAAGAACTTTGTAAAGGAAAGAAAGATCTATCAGGCGATTTGATATGGATACGGACAGAGCCTGTATTAGGTACAGGCTGTCCTGGTGTAAGAAAAGGTTTCAGCATTGCTATAAAGGCAGTGGCCACCAGAGATTCTGAGGGGAGGGAGAGGGAAGAATAGGTGTAACATGGGGCAATTTGGGGACATTTGAATTGTTTTACATGATATTGCAATAATGGATATAGGCCAGTATATATTTTGTCAAAACCTATAAAATTGTGAAGTACTAATTAACTTGTAAACAATAATGTAAACTATAGACCATGGATAGTAGCAATGCCTCAATATGTGTTAACCATTGTAACAAATGTACCACACTAATGAAAAATGTTAATGTGGGAAAGTGGGGGTGAGAGAGGGGGTGGGGTATATGGGAATCCCCAATATTTTCAATGTAACATTCATGTAACCTAAATCTTCTTTACAAAATAAAATAAAAATAAATTGTAAAAAAGAAAGGGTTTCAGAAACAGAGTGGCTCAACAATAGGGAAAGTATCCTCCTTAGATGTAACAATGCAGACTTTTGCTTACTAGGGTTTGTGGATAGCTCATTTCCATGAGTTGGCACTTTTCCCTAGGTTATTCTGTGTTGTTGCTCTACCATCTTGAAAGATGTTGTCCTCTTTGCCATTTGTGTAGAGCTTTCACGTAGCAC
Organism: Cabassous unicinctus; assembly: GCA_029593785.1. Classification (NCBI taxonomy): domain Eukaryota; kingdom Metazoa; phylum Chordata; class Mammalia; order Cingulata; family Chlamyphoridae; genus Cabassous; species Cabassous unicinctus. The sequence goes on along the minus strand of JAQZBX010017327.1, from coordinate 2,533 downwards.
TCTGTCCACATTCCACAGTCTGAGGGAAGCATGAGTTTTTCTCATTGGGAAAATAATTTTTTTTTCATGTATATTGTTTGTTAGGAATAATTCAATTTCTTGAATAGGTACAGACCTTTTCAGGTAACTTATGTTTCTGATGTTGAACATCTTAAAAATTGTATATTTCATCTATTTAATGAAATTTAATAGCAATGGGATATTTAGAAAATTTTATACTCTTCTTTAATATTTGTGGGGAACTACAGCTTTATACCTCCTTTCATTCCTTACATTGGCAATTTTGTCTCCTCCTTTCACAGTGTTGCCCTAGGGGTTATTAACCTTCGAGTAGTAGAGATGCAGTTCATCTTTCCCATTCTTGGTTATGTTTTTTTGACAAATTTTACCTTTACATGTGACTCAAGCCTCAAATGAACCAATGTAATTTTCCTGTAGACAATTATTTTAAAGCAATTAAATTTTTAAAAATCCATTATTTGATATAGTTATCTTCAGTTATATATATATATGTTATTATTTCTTTGAGTAGATACAAGTTTCCTTCTGTTTTCAAGTCTCTTTATACCTGGAAAATTCTTGAAGCACAAATCTCCTGGATATATATTTTTCTGAATGTGTTAATTTTCATGGAAAAGTTTTAATATTGTTTTTATACTTCAAAGATATTTAATTTAGTACTGAATCTTATAATGGCAGTTATGTTTCAGTATTTGAAACATAACTCTCCATTTTCTTCTGGCTTGCATCAGTTTTGATGATGTCTGTTATAATTCTCATGAGTTGTTTTCAGAATGTGATATGTACCATCTTCTGACTTTCATCACCAGTTTTCTACTTTTTTTGTTTTTCAGTAGTTAGATCAAAGAGTCGATATGTGGTTCATATGATGCTTGATTTGTTATTTGTTATTTGTTTTGTTTTGTTTTTTCACCTCCCTAAGCATTTTTAACAATCGGATCCTGAGGTTTGATGTCTTTCCTTATATTCAGAAAAGTTATGGCCATTATCTTCTTAAATATTTCTTCTGATGCACTCCTTTTCTATTCTTACATAGTACACTAAACGTGTATATTAAACAGTGTGATATTGTACCACAGTTCTCAGATAGTTCTTCCCCTATGTTATATTTTTTCTTTAACATATTTTCTTTCTGTTTGTTATTTCCTATTGGCTTTTCATCAAGTTCATGATTACTTCCTCATCTTTATTGAACATATTGAAAGTTCTGTTGATAGAATATTTTTGTCTTATGTTGTGTGTGTACTTTTTAAAAGTTACATTTCTAGCAATTAATTGGACAGTACCTTATAGATTCCATTCATATGGAACAATTTCTCTTGTATCCATTAATGTTGTTTACCTCTCAAATAGATTTTCTAACCTCATAATTGTCAATGCTCTTTAGCCAAAGACCCAGGAACACCTGTGGTGGACAATTTTCTATTATTACTTATTGCAGTGAGGAAGAGCACATGCCATGTGAAAGCATGCAGCTTCTAATTAAGAGGATTTAAGAAAGATCATCTTACAGGATTTCAGCTTTGGTTGGTGTAGCTGTTTGGCAGTTTGATGTAATTATGAATTCCAAAAATAGATATTGGATCATGCTTATAAACTGGTCTGTTAATCTGGGCATGAATAAGTTATGATTAGGGCATTAACTGGGCCACGTCAGTAGGGCATTGAGCCCCAACCCTTGTCGGGTGGGGGAATAAAATATAAAAGGCATAGCAAAGAACAGTTCTGATGTTGAGTCTTGAGCTGGAACCCTGGGAAGTAAGAGAGCTTGGTCGTGAGGAAGGAGAGAGACCCTGGGATAGAGACAAGCCATTCACCTGATAGTCTACAGCTGGCCTTGTGGAGAGAAACAAAGCCTAGAAAGTCTCATGGTCTACAGCTGACCTTGTGGAGGAAACAGAGGAGCTAAGCCCAGAGAAACACAGCCCCAGGAAGAGAGGAAGCCAAGAAGCCTGAACCCTGGCAAACATCGGCAGCCGTCTTGCTCCAACACGTGGCAATGGACTTTGGTGAGGGAAGAAACTTATGCTTTGTGGCTGGTAACTGTGGACTTCTACCCCAAATAAATACCATTTATAAAAACACAACCGATTTCTGGTATTTTGCATCAGCACCTCTTTGCCTGACTAATACAGTTGGGTAACCAGGGAGAGGAAATAAGGAAGCAAAACTTGGTATTCATTTGAGCCAACCAGAAAGATGAGGTTGTAATAATCTAAGAAATCATATTCCACGGAGGGACAAGCTGCTCTAAGAGGAGATGGAACTGCATGCTGTCATGCTTGTCTTTGTGAATTGCCCTTTTTTAAAATTAATGACCTTCTTCATCTCTTATAGTAGTTTTGCATTTGAAATCTATTTTGTCTGATTTTAGTATCACTGCTCTAGCTCTTTTTTGGTTACTATTTGCATGGAACAATTTTTCTAATCTTTCACTTTTAACCTGGTTGTGTCCTTATGACTTAGTTTGGTCTCATGTAGACAACATATAGACAGCTCGTTTTTTTTTGTT
>JAQZBX010017326.1:0-35678 GCA_029593785.1 Cabassous unicinctus | reverse complement strand
AAAAAAAAAAAAAAAAAAAGTCACTGGACTTGTACTGTGCAAGGTTAATAGTGGTGGGGCTCTAGGTGGTTTTTTATTTTTTGTTCTTCACATTTTAAAATTTCTACAATAGGCTTTAATATTTCTACAACTAGAAAATCATAATAAAAGAACTGTCCCACATGTGCTTCTGTGCTAGCTACCATAAAAATGTCAAATGACAAAGAATTAGAACTTTCACTTCAAAGCATGCACTCTGAAATAGTGAGCCTGGAGATCACTGAGATGTGGGAAGAATATTAGACATACTGAGAGTTCCACGTTGAAAGGAACCTCAGGGAGCATTGCATTCCACCCCTTCAATTGCAGATGAGGAAACTGATAAATCATCAGTGTCTTAACAGGATTGAGAATGGACATTAATTCCTTAAAAGGTTTTCTACTTCCTGCTCTCCAGAAAAATCAGTGCCTTATAAAAATGTGATCTTTAGCCTCTGCTCTGAGTGCAGAATTTAACCAGCATAATAGAAATGGGTATTCAGCTGCATTCACTTCCCTTTAAAAACTACAAATGGAAAAAGCCAGAGTAGAGAGTGAGGTTTGTTCAGTGCTATGTTGTTTTGTTTCCATTACCTGAGAAGGAGCAGATTCCTTGGAGGTCTTTGTGTGTGTATGTGTACGTGCGTGCATGTTATTTTTTATTATGCAGGTACCTACTGTAGAAAATGTGGAAATATTGAAAATTATATGAAAAATCCTAATACTTATTATAGTGCCAGCCAAAAATAATGATAGTTGATATTTAACATATAGTTCCAGTTTTCTTTTCCCTTTCCCCTTTTCTTTTCTCTGTAAATATTCCTGTTGCTCCATCTGTTAGTCCCCTGAAAAGGAGGCCATTCCATAGCATGTCTACTAAGTTCTCACCTCTCCGATTCTTCTCCAAAGTACCCATGCAAGCATCTGTGAAGACCAAGATGGTTTAGACTGCTGTGCAAATACACTCTCTCCCTCCCCCAGCCACAGCCTCCAGGGAGTAGGAACCTCCAGGCTCAGAGTCACCCCAGCTGGTCCATACCTGAGCGAAAGAATCCATGATGGATGCTTCAAGCCAGGGCAGGGCCCTGGCACCCATGGAAAGAAAGGTGCCTCCATGCATCGTGCCTGCTGCAGGGGCTGAGAAGAGCCCCTTCTGGAGAGTTCTTCTTATCAAGAAGGAAATCTACCCTCTTTGACTCCTGACTTTTCTCCTGGACTGCTTTTGAATGGGTGGCACTCATCTCAGTAGACAACTTCCCTCCACAGTTGGCCAGGTAGCGATTTCTCCGGCCAGCCGCATTCCTTTTTGGATACCATGGCAGTCCAGTGAAAGTTGAATTCTTCATGGTGGAAACTTCTTTTCACCTGACTTTCCTCAAGCACTTTATCCCTTCTACTGGGACAGTTTATAGTGCATCTCCATATTTTTACTTGGTTTTGATTCATTGTTTCTCATGTCTGTTTGAAGAAGTGAGCTTGAACTCCAGTTGACAAGACGAATGTGAAGGAAGAATAGTTAGTGGCAGAGTCTGTGAGACCTGAAGGGAAAAGTACCCATGAATATATCTAGTGGAGAGGAAAGACACCAAACCCCTAGAGGCCATGTGAGAGAAGAGAGCCACAGGCAGATGCAGGCTGAGCTGTGGCCTCCCCGTGAGACGGCCCAGGATCTGGCAGGCTTTCAGCCCTTGAGTTGCTGGAGTGGACATCCGGTATCTGCTTTTTAACTTCTCAGACTGGTTACTCCCTTATTTTGGCTAATGCACCCCAATCCCTTTTATGAAACTTCTCGCCTTCCCCATCACACATAATCTTGGCAGCACAAACTAATGAGCTCCAGCCTCCTCTGGCCAAGCGTTAAGTATGTGACTCAAGCTTGGACAGTTGGACTTTCCCACTTAAGACGTCGAATCTTACACACAGTGACATGGAGAAGGAAAATCATCCAACCTGATTCATCCTGAGCACTGAGATATTGTTCATTAGATCCCATTTTCCAGACTTCTAGAGCTACCCAGGCCTTTATACTTCAAAATGACTATTACAGAGTTTTCCTTTGGGGAAATTCTAATCAATTTTGTTTTTACTGAGAGTTTGCCACTTTCTGGGGCTTTCCATCAAAGAATCATACCCAGTATAGAACAGATTTGCAAAAGGCCTTGGTTGATATTTGAGCTAGAATTGCCATTAAGGTATTTTGCTTTTTTCCCTCCTTACCATGAAAAACCACTTTATCCTGTGTTTTTATGATCATATAATACATTTTCATTGTAAATTTTTAAAATAATTCATAAAAAGTAAAAACGAAATTTATGTCTCCTGAAATCCCATTTGCGATCATAAGCACCGCAAACATTGTTTTGACTATCATCTCACAAAGTTCTTGGCATATCTATGTGTAATTTGACATGAATGAGAGTATGGCATATATACTGCTGCTATGGTGAATAACATTTCAACTCAGTATTTTCGTTTGGTTTTATTGATGTCTCCTTTCCCTCTCATTTACCACCCCCTTTATACTTTGATTAATAGCTTTTTATAGCTTTCACTCTGCTCATATAATCATATTCATACATATGTTATATACCTCTGCATTCAGATACTTTTTCTCTTTTTTTAGAAAAATGAGATCATATTATTACATTTGTTTTTCTCACCTCACCCTTTGTAGTTGAACTTTACCTAAGTTGATGTATATCAACAGCCAGGTAGCATTCACTTTTGTGGACAAACTGACCTCCATTCAAATATTCCCACAATGATAGGCTTTCTTTTTTTCACTTGTTGCTGTCCTGTTTCTCTCTCTCTCTGTTACTAAAGTATTAAAGCAATAAACATTGTTATGAAGGAGGAAATGATTTTAAAAATATTTTTGCTGATAAGTTCTATATCTAGAAGACCAAAGAGATTTTAAGTAAAAACTCTAATGAAATTAATAAGGATGCTTGACAAGTTAGCTGGGTAGAAGAGAGGTATACAAAAGCATGGTGCTTCTGACAGACATAAATGGAGAAAAATCAGTTCACAGGAAAAATTAAATGAAATAGATTGCTTAGAAATAAATTTAACAATAGAAGCATTATACTAACAATAAGAAAGCTATTAGATATTAAAGAACATAAAATAATATATGAGCAAATGGAATATTGCATATTTTTAATGTAAGACAATATCTTAAGAAGATGATTTCTGCCCTAATCAATATAAAATATATAGATACATTTAATTTCACTCCAATAAAAATTTCAATGTCGTGGGGGTTGCTCTTTTGAAACAAGATAAAATTAACTTGGAGAAAATATGGTGGAAAATAGTCTGATAGTGTACAAGAAATATACTGAGAAGAATAGTGAGGGAGGTCCTGCTTCCCAGGTGCTGAAATATATTATAAAGTTGCTATACACAAAGCAAGATGAAACTGGCACACTTTTCTCTAATACCGCTACAAAGCACAATTAAAAGTCATAGACATTGTGTATAAAATAAGCTTGAGAAGGCTCTGAAAGGTGGAGAAAAAAAAGCTATCAGCTAGTGAACTCAGACCCAGGAAATTAAATGGTGTTTTCACTCAGTTTTGCTTGAGTTTTCTTTTCACCTCCTATATGCCAGACCTGGGGCTGAAGAAGCTGGCAACCTGGAAATGCCAGCAAGTGCATTCAAAAGAGCCCCCACAAAAGCTTGCCCTAATTAGCCAAAGGACCAGGAAAGGGGAAATGTAGCAAGAACAAACCCACTCTATTCCAGCCAAAAATCTGTAGACCCATCCCCACTCCTTCCTACAAAGGTCAAGTACAAAATCTAGATTTTGACTCTTGCCAGGTTATCAGGAGATGCCCAAACACCCTTGACTGAGGTGGTTTCAGAGAAGGGTTTGTAGGGGACCAGGACATTCATCCCCACTGGGGATGCAAACAACCCTCCACAGTGGTCAGTGGAGACCATGTGGGAAATCTGGACTTCCACCCCCAAGTTGCAGTAAAGAGGTGCTGCTCCCCACTTTCCAAGGATTCCCACCCACCACCACTCAGCAGTAAGGTGGCTACCCCCTGTTGTGTCAGTTGTAGACCAAGTAGGGACATAAATGAGGCACTTCTATCCCACCCACTACCATCACAGACATGGTCATAGCCAAACTCCCATGCCCACACAGGAATAACACAGAGCCCATCCACATCTCAGGTGATAATAGAGTCTGAATAGGGAACTTGGAGTGCTACCCTAACTGAGCAGTAAATAGACTACATTTCCCCTAGCCCTGTGTTAGGGGAAGCCAACTAAAAACAAAAGTTTCAAATAAGATTTAGAGTTGCATGACATAATACACAAAATGCCCAGGCTTTGGTAGAAAATCACTCAGCAGGACTTCCAGGAAAATGGCATTGAAGTAGGTAGGCAGAGCCCAATTCTCTCACAAAAAAGAATGGAGAAAGGGCAAAACCTATCTGATGGGACTGCTCTGTAGATATATAGAATGTCAGTAGGCTGTTGAGTCCCTGTCCCCTTCTATATACTCCCCCAAGACACATACTTGTCAAATTGTCCAATGCTGAAGACAAAGAGAGAATACTGAAAACAGCAAGAGAAAAGAGATCCATCACATACAAGGGAAGCTCGAAAAGATTAAGTGCTGATTTCTCATCTGAAACCATGGCGGCAAGAAGGCAGAGGTAAGACATAATTAAGGTGTTAAAAGAAAAAAAATTCCAGCCAAGAATTCTCTATCCAGAAAAGCTGGCATTCAAAAATGAGGAAGAGTTCAAAATATTCAGAGATAAACAGAAATTAAGAGAGTTTGTCAACAAGAAACCTGCTCTTCAAGAAATACTAAAAGGAGTTTTGCAGGTTCAAAGGAGAAAACAGGAGAAAGAGGGTTGGAGGAGAATGTAGGAAAGAAGATTATTGGTAAGAATAACTAAAAAGAGAAATAAAAACAACTTATGACATACATAAATCTAAAGACAATATGGCTAATGTAAGTAATTCCTTGACAGTAATAACACTGAATGTTAATGGATTAAACTCTCCTATCAAGAGACACAGATTGGCAGAATGAATAAGGAAATATGACCCATCTATATGCTGTCTACAAGAAAGTCACCTTAGACCCAGGGACACAAGGAGGTTGTAAGTGAAAGGTTGGAAAAGAATTTTACTTACAAGCAATAAGCAAAAAAAGGCAAAGGAACTATACTGACACTGGACAAAATAGACTTTAAATGCAAAACTATTATAGGATACAAAGAAGGAAACTATATATTAATAAAAGGGGTATGCCAGTGGAGTTTGTGCTCCTGAGAGTGACAGAGTTGGACTCAACTATGTCTTCCCTGCACATGGTTCATCTGTCCCTTCTATTCAAACCTATATCTGGTGCTGGAGTTTGTAGATGTACATCCAGAGACTTGAGTCTTTGGGCTGTCCATGTACTAGCTGGGCCCAGAACCTTGGTGGAGCAGCAACTCCTACTCTACAGCTCATTGGACTCACCCAGGACAACTGGCGGGGAGGTGATGATGGACAATGGCCATCCCAGGGAATGGAGAAAGTCTGCAGCTGCAGGCAGGATAATCCCATCCATCTTCCCCATAGGATGTAAGCCCCCTCTCATTTGGAGGTGGAGTGAACATCACCATCCCAGACTCCTCAGGATGGGGGAAAGAGCATGGGCTAGAGTGGACTTACTTGTATTCTGCTATAGACATATTGTGATTCAAGCAATGGAAGAAATTACAGCATTGATGTGGAGCCAGTGGCCACTGGAGGCTCTGGGGGCAGGGAGAGGGAAAAGCAGTTGTAATACAGGGGCTTTTTCAGGACTTGGGAATTGTCCTGAGTGACATTGCAACAACAGATATAGGCCATTTTATATCATCATATAATATGCAGAACTGTGGGGAGGAGGGTGTGGTCTACAATGTGAACTATGGTCCATGCTTAATGGCAAAGCCCCAGGACATGTTTATCAATTGCAATTAATGTGTCACACTAATAAAGGATGTTTATGTGGGAGGTTATGGGAGGTGTGGGAGGTGGGGCGTATGGGAATCCCTATATTTTTTGTGTAACATTTATGTAATCTAAGTATCTTTAAAAAAATAAAAATAAAAATAAAGGGAAATGAAATTTTAGGTTGGATATATGTTACTAGAATAAATTTTTTTAAAATCCATGAACTGCACAACACAGTGAACCCTAAATAAAACCATAGACTATAGTTAATAGTAAAATAAAATAAAATAAAAGGGGTAATCTATCGAGAAGAAAGAACAATCATAAACATTTATGCACCTAACCAGGGCACCTCAAAATACATGAGGCAAACACTGGAAAAACTAAGTGGAGAAATAGATGTCTCTACAGTTATAGTGGGGGACTTTAATACACCATTATCACCATTTGACAGAACATCTTGACAGAGGATCAATAAAGAAACAGAGACCATGAATAATACACTAGAGGATCTAGACCTAATAGTCATATACAGAACATTACACCCAAATACAGAAGGATATACATTCTTCTCAAATGCACATGGATCATTCCCCCGGATAGACCACATGCTAGGCCACAGAACAATTCTCAATGAATTCAGAAAGATTGAAATTATACAAAGTAATTGCTCTGACCAAAATGGAATGAAGCTGGAAATCAGTAAGGGGCAGAGAACCAGATTAGGCACAAAGATATAGAAGTTAAGCAACACACTCTTAGATAATCATTGGGTCAAGGAGGAAACTGCACAAGAAATCAGTAACTACCTTGAAATGAATGAAAATGACAACACAACATGTCAAAACCTATGGATACAGTAAAAGCAGTGCTGAGAGGGAAATTTATAGCCATAAATGACTATATTGAAAAAGAAGACAGAGCTAAAATCAAAGATCTAACTGCAAACCTAGAGGAAATAGCAAAAGAACAAGAAACTAACCCCAAAGCAAGTGGAAAGAAGGAAATAAAGATTAGAGCAGAGCTAAATGAAATTTAAAAAAAGAAAGCACTAGAAAAAATAAACAAAACCAAAAGCTGGTTCTTTGAGAGGATTAATAAAATTGAGAAACCCTAGCTACACTAACAAAGAAAAAAAAAGAGAAGATGCAAATAAATAGAATAAGAAATGAACAAGTTGGGTATCACCACTGATCCCACAGAAATAAAAAATATCATAAGAGGATACTTTGAAATTTTGTATGCCAACAAGATGGATAACTCATATGAAAATAGACAAATTCCAGGAAACACAAAAGCAGAATACATTGATTGAAAGAAAAAAATTAATGAACTCAACATACCAATCACAAGTAACAAGATTGAATTAGTCATCAAAAACCTCCCAACTAAGAAAAGCCCAGGACCATATGGCTTCACAGGTGAATTCTACCAAACATTCCAGAAAGCACTAACAGTCCTGCTTAAACTCTTCCAAAAAATAGAAGTGGAGGGAACATTGCCTAACTCATTCTATGATGCCAACATCACCCTAATACCAAAGCCACACTAAGAGGCCACAAGAAAGGAAAATTATAGCCCAATCTCTCTAATGAGCCTAAAATCTTCAACGAAATACTTGCTAATCATATTCAACAACACGTCAAATGAATTATACAATAGGACCAAGTGAGTTTAATCCCTGGTATACAAGGATGGTTCAACATAAGAAAATCAAACAATGTAATACACCACATTAACAGACCAAAAGAAAAAATCAGATGATCATCTCAATTGATGCAGAAAAAGCATTCGACAAAATACAGCACCTTTCCTGATTAAAAAAAAAAGTCTTCAAAAGATAGGAATAGAAGGAAATATCCTCAACAGGATTAAGAGTATATATGAAAAACCCACAGCTAACATCATATTCAATGGTGAAATCCTAAAAGCTTTCCCTCTAAGATTTGGAACAAGACAAAGATGCCCACTGTCACCGCCCCTATTTAACAATGTGTTAGAAGTACTTGCTCGAACACTTAGGGAAGAAAAAGATATAAAAAGCATGCAAATTGGAAAGGAAGAAGTAAAAATTTCACTATTTGAAGATGACATGATCCTATCCCTCAAAAGCCTTGAGAAATCTACAATAAAGCATCTAGAGCTTAAAAATGAGTTCGGTAAAGTGGCAGGATATAATACCATAAGTAAAATTCAGTAGCATTTCTGTACACCAATAATGAGCAATCTGAGGAGGAAATCAAGAAAAAAAAGTTCCATTTACAATAGCAGCTAAAAGAATCAAATACCTAGGAATAAACTTAACTAAAGATGTAAAGGACTTGTATGCAGAAAACTACATAGCATTGTTAAAGGAAATCAAAGACCCAAATAAATGGAAGAAAATTCCCTATTCATGGATAGGAAAATTAAACATCATTAAGAAGTCTATCCCACCCAAACTGATTTACTGATTTAATGCAATCCCAATAAAAATTACCACAGCATTTTTTACTGAATTAGCAAAGTTAACTATGAAATTTATTTGGAAGGGCAAGGGGCCCCAAATAGCCAAAGATAAGTTGAAAAAGAAAAATGAAATAGGAGGAATCATGCTATCTGACTTTAAAACATGCTACAAAGCAAAAGTGGTCAAAACTGCAGCGTTCAACCACCCCCTCCACACCCTACTCCCCTCACATACCTGCACTGCCTAACCCAATAGTATCACTGAACCACAGTCATGTCCCTCCACTGCATAACCACACAATTCTACCTTATCATGGATTTTGCCCATATGGGCATTGGTTTACAGCCTTCTTCTCCCATTCTATTTCCTGAAAACCAATATTCCAGTCTCTAGGTCTGTGAGTCTACTCACAGATGAAAGACAGTGATCATCACAGTGAAGAAAGGCAAAATGTCAAAAAAAAAATTAATATTTTTTCATTATTTTTCAACATCCCAAATTATTTATTTATTAATTTTTTTTGAATTTTATTTCCTATTTTTAAAACTATCATTATTATTTCATTTTCTTATTAATTATATTTGGCTATTTTATTGGCTTCTTTTTTGAAGAAGTTTGGGATCACAGAAGTTACAACTGTGGCAGGTGAGGATCATTTGTGTGGGGTGTCAGTGAAGGGGGATACATGGAAGAAGGTTCACATGGGCATACATATTAGGCATATAAATGTGTTCAAAGGTTCACGGGGCATTGTCACGGTGGGTGGAGATTCACACAATAACCGAAAGAATATTGAATTCCCATCCTGGGGAGTTCTGCCACATTCTCTGATGAAACAGCAAGAATCCCCCAAGTACAGACGCAATGGCTAGTGAAGGAGGATGGTCCATTGACGAGCCCTTGATATTGATGACTGTGCTTATGAACATTTACTCTTGAAATTGAAACTTAGCATAATATTATAGGGTACATAAGCGTTGTCTCCTGAGAGCCTCCTTGGTGCTCAAATGTGGCCTCTCTCTAAGCCAAACTCAGCATATAAATGCAATAACTTCTCCCAGGGTGAGCCTCCCTGGCACCAAGGGATTACTACCAAGCACCAACTAGCAATGCAACTGGAAAAAGACCTTGACCAAAAGGGGGAAAAGGTAAAGACAAATGAGTTTATATGGCTAAGAGACTTCAAAGTGAGTTGGGAGGTCATTCCAGAGGTTACACTTATGCATGTCTCAGCAGGATCTCATTGACTGCCAAATTAGACACTATCCCAAATAGCATGAATCCTGAGGGCTCTGGAGACACCCAGGCACTATGGTCAGGGCAGATAGCTCATGAGTTTGGTGCCTTGCCAGTGGGCCCTACTTTGGGGTTTGTTCTCCCCAGTGTGACAGAATTAGACTCAGCTGGGGTTTCCCTTCCCTTCACATGGGTCTTCGGTCCCTTCTATTTGAACCTATAGTCGGTGCTGGAGTTTATAGGTGCATGTCCAAGAGACTTGAATCTTTGGACTGTCCATGTGCCAGCTGGACCTTGAGCTTCAACAGAGTTGTAACACCTACTCTCCAGGTCATTGTTAGTTGATGATGGACAACCACCATATCAAGGAACTGAGAAAACCTATAACTGCAAGCAAGAGAATACCATTCATTGGCTGTATGGACTGAATCTCTCTCTCAGTTAGAGGTAGAGTGGGCATCACCATCCCAGAATACTCAGGATTGGGGAATGAACTATGGATTACAGTGGACTTACTGGTATTCTACTATAGACTTATTGTGATTCTAGCAATGGAAGAACTTATATCATTGATGCAGAGGCAGTGGCCAATGGAGGTTCTGAGGTCACGGAGAGGGAAAACAGGTGTAATACGGGGACATTTTCGAGACTTGGGAATTCTCCTGAATGACATTGAAATGACAGATATGGGCCATTATGTATCTTGCTATAACCTACAGAATTGTGTGGGAGAGAGTGTCAACTACAATGTAAACTATAATCCACGCTTAATGGCAATGCTCTAAAATGTGTTCATCAATTGCAATGAATGTACCACACTAATGAAGGATGTTGTTAATGGAGGTAAATGTGGGCAATGTGGGGAGCAGGGCATATGGGAATCCCCTATATTTTTTATGTAACATTTGTGTAATCTAAATATCTTATTTTTTTTTAATGAAAATTTTTAAAAAACTGCATGGTATTGGCACAAGGATAGACATACTGGCCAATGGAACAGAACTGAGAGTTCTGATATAGATCCTCACATATACAGTCAAATGATATTCAGCAAGGCCACCAAGCCCACTCAACTGGGAGAGAATGGCCTCTTCAACAAATGGTGCTTGGATAACTGGATATCCATATCCAAAGGAATGAGAGAGGAATACCATCTCATGCCTTATACAAAAATTAACTCAAGATGGATAAAAGATCTAAATATAAGAGCCAAGACGATAAATCTCCTGGAAGTTAATGTAGGAAAGCATCTACAACATCTTGTAGCAGAAAATAGTTTCATAAACTTTACGCCCAAAGCACAAGCAACAAAAGAAAAAATAGATAAATTAGACCTCCTGAAAATAAAAAAACTTTTGCACCTCAAAGAAGTTTGTCAAGAAAGTGAAAAGGCAATCTACTCAATTGGAGAAAATATTTGGTAACCATCTAACCAATAGGGGCCTAATATTCAACATATATAAAGAAATCCTACAGCTCAAAAAGAAAAAGAAAAACAACCCATTTTAAAAATGGGCAAGTGATTTGGATAGACACTTCTCCAAAGAAGAAATACAAATGGCTGAAAAGCACATGAAAAGATGCTCAACATCACTAGCTATTAGGGAAATGCAAACCAAAACTACAATGAGATATCATCTTACATCCATTAGACTGGCGGCTATTTAAAAAACAGAAAACTGCAAGTGTTGGAGAGGATGTGGATGAAAGGGAACACTTATCCACTGCTGATGGGAATGCAGAATGGTGCAGCCAATGTGGAGGACAGTTTGGTGGTTCCTCGGGTAGGTAAATATAGAACTGCCATATGATCCAGCAATACTGTGGCTGTGTATGTATCCAGAAGAATTGAAATCAGGGACACTAACAGATATATACACACCAATGTTCATAGCAGCATTATTCATTATTGCCTAAAGCTGGAAGTAACCCAAAAGTCTATCAACAGATGAATAGATAAGCAATTTGTGGTATATACATACCATGGAATATTACTCAGCCATTACAAGGAATGCAGTATTAACACATGGGATAACATGAATGAATCTTGAGGATCTTATGTTGATTGAAGTAAGCCAGGCACTGAAGGACAAATATTACATGATCTCACTGACATAAGTTAAGCAAATTGAGCAGACTCACAGAGCTAGTGTCTGGAAGATAGTTTTACAGGAGATAGAAAAGGAGTAGAGGGTTGTGAGATAATGCCCATCTGGGCAAACTCTATGATAAGGTGGAAGGGGTAGTTGTGCAGTGGATGGGTGTGACAGTGGTGCAGTGATGCTATTGTGTCAGCAGTGCTGGTCTGTGAGGGGGGTAGTCTGGGGGGTGGGGTTTGTTGGACTATCCATGGAACTGGGGAGAGGATTGGGGGAAGGAGCAGGTGAACTCTGGGGATTTGCAGGTCTGTGGTTAAAACTACAATGTTGGGAATGTTCTTTTGGCAAATAGGGTGTTGGGGGGCAGGGCATACAGGACAGGGTGTGCCTGGGGCAGGCTTCCATGGAATATGTAAGTGTTCATCTTGTCATATTGTGTTATATCAGTGGATGGGAAGCCACATAATAAGCAAGAAAATATTAAACTCCCATTCTGGGGAGTCATGCTATGTTCTCAAATATTGGGGCAAGGGTCTCTCAAGAACATAGACAGAGCCTAATAAAAGAAAACAAACCAGTATGTCAGGCCTTCAATATTATTTCAAGTAACTATGAATCTTATTCTTCAAAAATTGAAACTTAGTGATTACCATAGTCTCTGAGCAGAGAGGGAGGGAAGAATAGAATAGATGGAACATAGGGCATTTTTAGGGCATTAGAATTGTTCTGTATGTTTTTGCAAAATGGAAACAGGCCGTTTTAAATTTTGTCATAATTTTTAAAAGTGTATGGGTCAAAATGTAAATTATAAGGTAAACTATTGACCATGGTTAGTAGCAATGCTTCAGTATTTGTACATCATTCATAACAAATGTGCCATCCACATGTAAAATGTTATTAATAGGGGAGAGGGGAAAAGGTAGAGGGTGTTGGGTGTATGGGAATCCCTACATGACTTTTCTGTAATCTAAAGCTTCTTTGACGATAAAATGAAAAAAAAAATAAGGCACTGGGGGAATATATGGAAGAAAATGTCACTCTACATACAAGACAACAGATCTTACAGTGATGAAAAACAATGTCTAAAAATTTTTTGTTGTTTTAAATTATTTTAAATTTTTTGTATTTTATTTGTTATTTTTAAAATTATCTTTATTTTATTTTCTTATTATTTTATTTGGTTGTTTTCCTGGCTTCATCTTTGGACAGGTTTTAGATCACAGAAGGGTCACAACTGTGGCAGGGGAGAATCATTGGTGCAGGGTGTCAGTGGTGGGGGGATGCAGGGGAGGGGATTCATCTGGGGCATGATTGTAAGGCATATGAATGTGTTCAAGTGTTCATAGGGCATTGTCACGGTGGTTGGAGAGCCTCACAATAACTGAAAGAATATCGAATTCCCATCCTGGGGAGTTCTGCTACATTCTCAAATGGGACAACAAGAATCCTCTGAGTATAGTAGTGGTGCCTAGTGAAGGAGTTCGGACCATTGCACTGGGCCCTTGATATTGATGTTTGTACTTAGGAACCTTTCCTTTTGAAATCGAAATGTAGTCTAGCATTAAATGTTGTCTAAGAGTTACCTCCTGAGGACCTCCTTGTTGTTTAAATGTGGCTTCTCTCTAAGCCAAACTCAGCATATAAACGCACTACCTTCCCCCCGACATGGGACATGATTCCTGGGGATAAGCCTCCCTGGCACCAAGGGATGATTACCAAGTGCCAACTAGCAACACACCTGAAAAAAGACCTTGACCATAAGGGGAAATGGGTAAATACAAATGAGTTTTTATGGCTAAGAGATTTCAAAGTGAGTCGTTATGCTTATGCACATCTCAGCAGGATCTCATTGACTGCCACAGTAAATACTGCCTCAAATAGCAGGGCTCTTGAGGGCTCTAGAGACATCCAGACAGTATAGGCAGGGCAGATAGCTCAGGAGTTTGGCACCCTGCTGGTAGGCCTTACCTTGGAATTTATGCTCCCCATTGTGACAGAGGTGAACTCATTTATTGTTTCCCTACCCATGGCTCTTCTGCCCCTTCTATTTGAACCTATAGTTAGTACTATACTTTATAGGTGTATGTTCAAAAATCTTTGGGCTCTCCATTTGTCAGTTGGGCCCTGAATCTCAGCAGAGTTGCAACACCTACTCTCCAGTTCATTGGACTCATCCAGGACAACTAACAAGGAGATGATGATGGACAACACTCATCCCAAGGAGCAGAGAGAGTCTGCAAATGCAAGCAAGATAGTTCCATTCATCTACTCCATGGGATCTAAGCCCTCTCTCAATTAGAGGCACTGTGGGCATCACCATCCCAAAATCCTCAAGATTGGGGACTCAACAATGTACTAAAACAGAGTTACTATTATTCTACTGTAGACTTATTGTTATTCTAGGAATGGAAGAATTTTATCAATAATGTGGAGGCAGTGACCACCGGAGCTTCTAGGAAGAGGGAGAGGGAAAAATAGGTGCAATATGGGGACATTTTTGAGACATTTGAATAGTCTTGCATGATGTTGCAATGACAGATACAGGCCATTATATATTTTGTCATAATTTAAAAAATTGTGTAGGACAGAGTACAAACTATAATGTAACTGTAATCCGTGGTTACTGGCAATGCTTCAATATGTGTTCATCAATTGTAACAAATGTACCACACTAATGAAGGATGTTGTTAACATGGGAAAACACAAGAGGGGAGGGAGTGGGGCATATGGGAATCCTGTATATTTTTTATGTAACATTTATATAATCTAAAGTTTCTTTTAAAATAAAAATAAATAAATAAATAAAAATCACTCATTGTACCACAAACCAGGGAAATCCCAACTTGAGTTTTTAAAAAAGATAATTGATAGATGTAAGCACCCAAATGACAGAGATGTTACAATTATCTGAAAAAGTTTGTAATACAGGCATCATAAAAAGTCTTCATTATGCAAGTATGAATGAGCTTGAAAAAATGAAAAAACAAAAAGTCTCAGCAAATCAATAGAATAAAATGGGGGGAAAAAAATTAACTGGTAAGTTGAAAAAAAATGAAACCCTCCCTAGGTGAGTTCCACAGCAGAAGTGAGGTGACAGAGGAAAGAATCAGGGAACTGGAATGTAAAACCATAGAAATTAATCAATCTGAACAACAGAGATAAACTAGACTGAAAAAAATAAATAACAGAGCCTCAGGGAAATGTGAGTATACCAAATAATCTAACATTCCTTTCATCATAGTCCGTGAAAGAGAAAGAAGGCTCGCCTGAAAAAGTATTTTTAAAAATGGGTGAAAATTTCCAGAATTTGCCAAAAAGACAAATCTGCAACTTCAAGATGCTTAGGAAACCCCAGATAGTATAAACTCAAAGAAATTCATACCAAAACATGTTGTAGTCAAACTTCTGAAAACTCTTGACAAAAAAAAAGATCTTGAAAACTGCAGAAGATATGTTCCCTTACTAATAGGGGGGAAACCAACTGAATGGCAATGGATTTACCATCAGAAACCATGGAGGTCAGAAGGAAGTGGCACAAGGATTCTAAGTGCAGAATGAGAACAGCAGTTAATGCAGATACACCTATGCCTATCAAAAGAATCCTTCTGAAATGAAGGGGAAACCAGGACATCCTCAGAAGATGGGGCACTAAAAAAGTTTGTCACAAGCACCCCTTCCTAAAAGAAGGGTTAAAGAAGTCCTCTAAATAGAAAGGAAATGATAAAAGAAGGACTATTAGATCATGAAAAAAAAGAAGAAAGAACACAGTAAGCAAGAAATATGGGTAAAAATAATGTGCTTTCCTTCTTTTCTTGAGTTTTCTAAATTAGGAATGATGGTGAAAGCAAAATGTATAACATTTTCTGCTGTTTCTAAATGTAATCAGGGGAAATATTTAAGATAATTGTATTACAAACGGAAAGGTAAAGGGAGGTAACATTTCTAGACTTTTTCAAACTGGTAAAATGATGAAACAAGTAGACTATTAAATGTTTATGATGCATAAAGTAATATCTAGAGTAACTACCAAAAATGCTATAAGATCAAAACTCTACAGATATATAAAAATGAAATGCTAAAATATGTTTAATAACCCATAATAAGGGAAGAAAAAGAACAGAGAAGCTAAAACACAAAGAGAAAAAAAAAAACTAAAACAGCAGACCTAAGCCTTAACATATCAATAACTATATTACATGTAAATTGTCTAAATACACCATTTAAAAGTTAGAGTTTGGCATGGTCGATTAAAATACATTCCCAAACTATTTGCCATGTACAATAAACTCACTTCAAGCATAGCGATATTGACAGATTAAAAGCAAAAGGATGGAAAAACATGTATCATGTAAACACTAATCAAAAGAAATCAGGAATACCTATATTGATATCAGGTGAAGTACACTTCAGAACAAAGTCAACTACCAGAGAAAATTAGATATTATATAACTGCTTGTTGCACCAAGAAAATGTGGCAATGCTAAATATATATGCACCAAAAACAGAGCTGCAAAATATGTGACACAAAAACTGATAGAACTCAATGCGAAAAAAGAGACAAATCCACAATTATATTCGGAAATTTAAATTCCCTCCTCTCAACAATTGATAGTACACAAAGACAGAAAATCACCAAGGATATATAAGAACTCAACAATATCATCAACCAACAGTATCTAAATTATATAGAGAGAATTCTCCACATAGCAACAACAGAAATAATCTTTTCATGTGTCCACAGAACATATACCAAAAAATATATATAATATCAAGCTAGAAATCAATAATAAAAAAATGACAGAAGATTCTGTGAACCCTTGGAAACTAAACAACATGCTTTGAAATAATCCATAGGTCAAAAAAAAAGTCTCGATAGATATAAAATATATATATATATGAACTGAGTGAAAATGATAGTACAACATATCAATATTTGTGTGATGCAGCTAACGTAGTGCTGAGAGAGAAATTTATAGCACTAAATTCATACATTAGAAGGGAGGACAAGTATCAAATCATAATCTAAGCCTTTACCTCAAGAACCTAGAAAATGTGGAGCCCAATAAACCCAAAGCAAGCAACAGGAAGGAAATAATGAAAAGCAGAAATCAATGAAATTTAAAACAATAGAGAAAATCAATGAAACAAAGAGCCAGTTCTTTGGAGATCAATAAATTTGACAAACCTCTAGCAAGGCAGACCAAGAAAAAAGAGAGAAATCACTAGTTGTTTTTGTTGTCGGTCCTCTCTATTTCATTACTTCTGCTCTAATCTTTGTTGTTGTTTTTTTTCCTTCCTTCTGCCTACATTGGGTTTAGTTTGCGCTTCACTTTCTAGTTCTTCCTAAGTGTGAGGTTAGGTTTCTAATTGGATAACTGTCTTCTTTTAAAATGAAAGTAATTAGAGATATAAATTTCTTTTTGAGCACTGCCTTTGCTGCATCCCATAAGTTTTGGTAAATCGTCTTTTTGTTTCAATTTGTTTCAAAATATACCCTGATATCCCTTGTGATTTTTTGACTCATTTTTAAGATTGTGTTGTTTAACTTTCATATGTGCTTTGTATAATTTCAATCTTTTAAAACTTTATTGAGACTTGTTTTGTGACCTAATGTGATCTATCCTGAAGAATGATGAATGAACTCTTGAGAAAAATGTTTATTGTTTGGGGGGCAGTGTTCTGTAAATGTCTCTTAGGTCTAGTTCATTTATAGTTTTGTTCAAGTTCTCCATTTACTTATTGATCTTCTGTCTAGATGTTCTACCATTGATGAAAGCGCTGTATTGCAGTCTGCAACTATTATTGTACAGATCTGTATTTCTTTCTTCTGTAATGTCAATTTTTGCCTCATCTATGTTGAAGCACTATGATTATGAGCATAAATGTTTATTATTGTTATACCTTCTTGGGAGATTGACCCTTTTATTAATATATAATGTCCTTCTTTGGCTCTTGTAACAGATTTTGATTTAAAGTCTATTTTATCTGATATTAGTATAGCTACTCCAGCTCTCTTTTGGTTACTATTTGCATATAATGTTTTTTCCATTCTTTCACTTTAAACCTATTTGTGTTTTGGGTTTAATGTGAGTCCCTTGTGAACAATGCATAGTTGGATTGTGCTTTTTATCCATTCGCCAATCTGTGTCTTTGGATTGCAGAGTTTATCCATTTATAGTCAGTGTAATTACTGATACGGTAGGACTTACTTTAGCCATTTTGTCCATTGTTTCTCATATGTTATATCTCTTTTGACCCTCCTTTCCTTAATTGCAGGCTTCTTTGGTATTGATCTTTTGTGATGAAACTGATTAATCCCTTTCTCATTCCATTTTTGTATACATTTTAAATACTTTCTTTGTGGTTACACTGGGGTTTTTATGAAACAACTTAAGTCTGTAACCTACTAGTTTGAAATGATACCAGCTTAATTTCTACAGCATACAAAGTCTCTGCTCCTAGACTCCTCCATTTCATTTCTTTTTGTTGCTTTTGTCACATATCACCTCTTTTATATATTGCATGTCCATATCATAGAAATATGATTATTTCTAATTCAGTTGTATTCTGAATCTTATGGGAATGAAAGAGTAGAGTTACATATTGAGAATATAATACTACTGGGTTTTGCATTTACCCATAAGTACCTTTACTGGAGATTTCCATTTCTTCATTCTATTCCAAGCTACTAGCCGCTGCCCTTTCCTTTCATTCTGAAGAACTCCTTTTAGCAGTTCTTGTAGGGCTTCCTCTGTTCCTTTGAATGGCCCGTCTCTTCCCGTTTCTTTGCATGACTTATGATCTTTTGCTAATGTCTGGGCATTAGATTATTTTGATGTGCTGACTCTGGAATTCAGTTTCTCCCTCTTGCCCAAGGTTTTAGTGTAGATTGAGTGTTAAGGCTCATCTTCAAGGCTTGGTCCAATGTCCAGTTTATATTGAACTTTAGGGCCTCCCATGGCTAACTGTTGGGTTTACTCAGGTTCCTCTGCAGCTGTTTCTTACCCTGGGCATATGCAGTAACTTTCAAGATTACCTTCGTATGTGTGGCTGTTGACCCTCCAGGACAGGATTCCCTTCCTCTGCTGCTCCTCTGGGAGTCCTGGAAGCCTTTGCTTTTATAAAAACTTTCCTTCCCAGTGGAATGATTTGCTCAACTTCTCTCCTGAGCTCAGAGCAGCCCTTTCACCCCAGCTTTCAGATCCTGACCCACGGACCCAGAGATGGTCAATATTCAGAGACACCCAACCTTTCATTTGGGTGCACCAGCAGGTAGGGTCTGGGCTGTGTGTTAGCACAGCTTGCCAAAAGTTCCGCCACAGTGTGCTCCGGTTCCCGAGGGCCACTTTGTGCACTTGTGCTGCCCTGCTAGGGCCCCACTGTGGGTCTATATGGCCGTGGGTCCCCATGCCTGAACGTGCATGGAGCTCTAAGCTGCTGACGTGGGTGGCTCTGCAGTCAGTGGCCACAGCGCAATGTGCCTGGGCAGAGGGCCACTGCTGCGTGTCATCACCTGGACCTGAGCATCGGGGAGGGTGTAGACTGGCAGGTCTGCCCCGTTGCTCTCCTGCCTTTTTGGGTGAGTTTTATTCCCCTCGGTTCAGCATTTGCAGAGTTGTTCTCCAGTCTTCATCATCCTCCAGAGCTCCAGGAGAGTTCAACCTGCCCTTTTATTAACTGTCTCTGCAGAGAAACATTCCCAGGGATGTCTTACGTGACCATCTTGATTGAATACCCCGTGTAGCTTTTGAGTTCTGTGTTTGGATTAAGAAAACCTTGCTTACCACCAAACTGCTAAAAATATTTTCATGGATTTTTAAAATTCTTCATAGATTTTTATTAAGTTATTTTATTTTTATATATACACAAATAATCTATTAGGTAGAGGTATAACTTTATTTTGACTTTCCAAAATGGCTTAATACCATCTATTTTAGAATACTCCATCATTTATCCATGGGTTGGGAATGCCATCCTTTTCCAAAATTTATATCCTATGTATCTAGAAGTCTCTGGACTCTCTTGCCTTCCACAGATTTATCTTTCTCAGTGTCAACTGTTTATTCCTTGTAGTATTAGAGATCGTTATGAATTCTGGTAGAGTAACAGTTGAACACATTTTACATTTACCTTCTTCTGGGTCCTTGCTCCTACTTTTCCATTTCCCTGCACTGCTAAAACCCACATATCCAAACCCTCTTCCTCCTTGTATGTGCGATTCAGATGCTGCGTCCTTGAGAAAATGACCCCAGAGCCCAGGGTAGAGTGCAAGATACGCTTGGGTTTGGATCCTTGTTCTGCAATTTACATCCTATTTAATTCAGCAACTCACTCACTCTCTCAATCTCTTTTTTCTTTCTCTTTCATTCTTTTTCTCATTCTCACTTCTCTCTCTCATTCCCTTTCTCATTCTCACTTCTCTCTGTCATTCTCTTTCTTTCTCATTTTCTCTCCTTAAAGCACATGAATTTTGCACATTGGTTGTGAAATTTCACTAAGACAGTGGATTTAAAGTGATTAGCCCAGTGCATGGCACATGGCAAGCACACAGTAAGCCTTACTCCTCGCAATAGTTCTACTGCTGTTACTGGTAGCAGTATTACTTCCTCCAGCGTGGCTAATCTCTCCTTAGTTTTGTTCCCACAGTACCGCAGCTGCTGTTTGCACACTACTTACGTTCCAATATGAACTACATTGCTTTTTGAACAAGTCTTCCTCTCACACTAGAAATCAAGCCTTGTGAAGGCAAAGACAATATATATGTTGTTATGTTCTTCAGCACCTAGCACAGGTTTTAATCAGAATAGGAGCTTAATAAAGAATAAAGTAAACTAAATTGATGACACAGTTAGGTAATGATATCTTTATCCACCTGAGAGAACTAGGTTTTAAATTATACTAATAAATATAATTCATTTCTTATTTAGATCACTGCAATGATTTTAAAAAAAAAACAAACCCAACCATCCATCCCATTTCTTTCGGTGGTTGCGATCAAGATGACGCCGCGGTGGTGTATGTGGGATCAGGGGTGGGGTTTCAGAGCTGTGTTCTCAGGAGAAATCTCTGACCCTTCATAGATCAAGTGTCTGCCTCTGAAGAAGGGGATGCAATTGCCCAATATCCTTTTTTTCCCCAAATCTCCTCTTGGGGATTGATTCATGTCCCCTACAAAAGACACCTTCAGGTATTAATCCACATTCCTGTGAGTGTGGACACATTTGTAAATAGGAGCTTTTGAAGATGTTACTACTAGTTAACGTGTGGCCAGTTTGAATAAGGGCGGGCCTTAATCCATGTGACTGAAGGCCTTTTAAAGAGGAATTTCAAATGCTTCATTCGGAAGAAGCCAGAAGACAGAGAGGACAGCTATTGCCGTGTGATGAAGTCTGCCGCCTCCAGGATGCGGACCACTCCAGAAGAAAGCAGGGCCTTGCTGACATCATTATTTTGGACCTCAAGCATTCAAAAGGCAACCTAATAAATCCTCATGGCCTAAGCCAACCCATTGTGTGGTGTTTGTTATAGCAGCCCAGAATGGTAAGATGGGCTCCAACAGAAAGGGGCGATGCTGCCTGCAGAGGAAGGGGCTCCAGGCTTTGGGAGACAAAGCAGGGGCTGGCTTCTGTAATGGGACCATCCTGAGTCTGCCTGTCCCTCAGATGCCCCCAAACCCCATGAGGTCTAGGCTTTCCTCAAGGAAGGAGACAAGAGGTAGCAAGAGGGACAGAAGACAAGTCAAGAAGGAAGAGGAAAGGAAAGAGAAGAATGGGGTGGCATAACAGATTAAGAGGAAGCAAGGCAGTATCTGGGACCAGCACAGGAGCAGAGCTGTGCCCTGTCGTTCTCTCAGGCAAGGTCTTTCTCGTTAGCCCAGAGTACCCACCCTCTGTGCTTTGCCAAGATAAGCTGCAGCTGCAGGATTCCAACGGCACCTGATAGCTCCCAGTGAGTCACGTGCTCCCTTTGGGATTCTCCCTTTGATTCCAGCTGTCACCGAAATCCCAGGCACAGGCAAAACATAAGTGCCTCCCATCCTAGAACACTGAGTTAGATATGGCTCAAACCAAAACATGTTTTCTTTCTTTTTTATATTTGTTCAACTCTGCATCTCAGTGTCTGAAACTTTCAACTCATGCTTCCCGGTGCCAACCTTGGCAGTGGGATTCTTTCTATGGAAAGGGAGAGAAAGGCCACTCCAAAATGGCTTAAACAATAGAGAACGTTTATTTATTGATTCACATAACTTTTAGGCCCAGATTTAAATATTTCTGGCTATAAGAAACACTTGAGACTGGATTCCCAAGGCATGACCTTGGTTTCTTCTAGATCCATTCTCTCCCCAATTTCATCATGGTGGCCTCTCAGAAGCTTTAGATCCCCTTCATATCATCTGCAGTGACATGCCTTACATAGCACAATGGTTATGTGTAGATTTAAATCCTGGATCCACTGCTTCTTAGCTATGTGACCTTGGCAAGCTACTTAACTGCTTTATCTTTAATTTCATCTTCCGGAAAGCGGAGACAATAATGGTATTGCCATGAGTATAGAGTTAATATAAATAAAACACTTAGAACTCTTTTGAGCATCTGGGAAAAAAGCTCTACAAGCATTAATGGTGTTGTGTTGTTGGTAGTAGTAATAGTGACAGCAGTAGCTAGTGGTAGCAGTAGGTATTGTAGAAATAGGTAGTAGTAGGAGTAGTAGGAGTAGCAGTGTATAGCAATAGTAGTAGTAGGAGGAGGAGTAGCAGTGTATAGCAATAGCAGTATTCTCTACTACTCTGAAAACAGAGCAGAGAGTAGAGAATCTATGTCCCAGCAGCCCCTGTGGTTTCCTTGGCTAGTTTTAGTTCCCTGAACATGTTCCAGGGTCTCAAAGATAAGCTGTGCTGGTTGACTTAGGACACTCAGATCTGGGGCCAGAGTGAGGCCAGTCCTACAAGGCTGAGGAATATGGAGCTCTGGCAGGAACTGGAAATGGGAATGGGTTCCAGCGAGGAAATAGCCATCTTCCAGGAAGGGAAATGCTCAGTGGTCACTCACTGCCTTACTGCTGCGCCCACCTTGGGGACACTGCCCAATCTTCCCCTAAGGCCACTCATAAGAGGACTACATGTAACAGTTGGATTCAGAACCAGAGACCTTCCCATACTCTTTGGAGCATCTCTCTGTGCACTGTGATTCTTAGCAATGGCAGAGCAGCAGGGCAGCAGCAGGGGAGCTCGTGGCTTTGCTTCTCTCTCACTGGTTCCCTCTGTACAGCAGAACCTTTCTAGAACCGGTGGCCACTGAGAGAGGGGGCCCTGAATTCTGAGGGCCCTGTGGTGCAGCATGCATCCCCTGTGTGGGACCTTCCTCCCGGGGTGCTCAATTTCCCACATGCCAGACCAGAGTCTCTGGCTCCAGGATGTCATCTGATATTGCTTCCAGGTGGATCTGTATTTTTCAATGCAAAACTGGTTCATGCAATCTGTATCCCATAAATCCCTTCCTTACAGTGTGAAGAGAAAATGCCAAGCTACAAATGATACATGTTGTTTCTTGGTCTCAATAAAACATTTGCCTTTCTTGTATAGGATTAATTGTTAATTGAAAGTATGATAAATTATAGCTGCCTATAATTAATTTAGTACGAGACATTGGTGAAATACGACTCTGAGGCTTTCTCCAGTTCTATTTCTGTTTTAGAAAGCAAAGTCAGAATTGGATCCCATGCAAAATCTTTCTTGGCCTGCTGTGTTTTGAACGTTACTGATTGGTAAGGTGGGTCAGGGTGGGGGGAGAGGCGTGGGTGGCACAGTAAAAGGATGGCCTCATGGGACAGCATCTGGCATTTAGGTCATCCATCTCTTCCTGAAGGATGGATCCGTCGGTACCAGCAGCCAGTGCAGGCCCTGGGAGTAGGCAGAAGATCCACCTCAGTCCACAGGCATGAAATCTTCAACCGGGCCATGAACAGGGTAGAGAAAGAGATGCTTTAATGAGGGTGGGGTAAATCAGATCTTTTCTGGATCCCAGGCTGGGAAGGGAGGGTTGTTTAGCCCCAGAGTGTGATTTTATGTAACGGGCTCCACCTGAGTTGACTCGACTGCCAAGAGTGGCACAAACATCTCTGAAGACAAACTTCCAATTGTATTGGTTTGATCCCTGAGGTCCTGGGAGTTTATTTCATCACATGTGACAAAGAACCCTCAGGCGGATGGTCAGTATTCCTGGCCAGGTAGCTGCCCACCTCTGCCTAGACAATCTCTCGTGGCAAAGAGCCAATGATCACCCTTTGAGCCTCCTTTAGCCTCAGAACTTCCAAACAGAGAACTGGGCCAAGGAGCAGGGAGAGAGCTGACTATTTTTCATCATGGTTTATCAATAGTAGTGTAATTAAAATTTCCTTTGATTGCTCAAGGCATCAATATCTTTTCCCTCCCCACATTGCTTGCATGTTGATTATGTCCTTAATTCATGTAGCTGCTTGTAAGATCAGTTCCATTCATGAATCATTTTCCTTCCATGTTCACTCTCCATCCTCTTCTCTATTCTGAAGCCACTGCTAGTGCCCGGGCCCTGCTCCCATCAGCACCCAGCGCTCCATTTTCTCTGCTCCCACATCCTCCTCCTCAGCCTCACAGCTTCTGCACTGTCCTCCTCCTCCTTCCACTCATTCACGAGCTCCTCCCATCTTCACAGCCTATTTCCCACCTTCACTTCACCTGTGACACACCTGCCTGATAGCCTTTCCCAGTCTCACACCCTCCTCCAATCATCATGGTAACCCACACACACATTCTCATACTACCTTCCTCATTTTCCTTTCTTCTTTATTTTCACACCTCTTTGCTATGGAAAAACCACCCTCTACGCAGATTCCATCATATCTCCTCACCAGGTGTGATGATTTTACTTTTTTACTGTTACAATAGAGATAGATTCTCTCCATCCTCATAGAATCCCAGGGTCTCCTCTGCCTAGATGAGAAAATATCTAAAGCTTGGAGACTGGTGCTACCCCTTCCAGCAGGGGGACCCCTTAAGTAAGCAAATACCTCTACTTTTGTGGGGTATCCTGCAAGGGGAAGCCTGAACGGCTCCTGCCCTCAGAGACCTCATATCTCCAGGGAATCCCCTGGCCATTCAGGAGGCAAATGAAGATGTGTCTATCATCCTTCGGTACCATCACAGGCCTCAGAACAGCTCTGGGTGACAATGAGCCAGATGGTCCTTACTGGTGAAAAACAGCCCTGAGGCTCTTTCGTGCTGCCTTGTTTTGAGAAAAACTGATGTTTTGCCTTTACAGCCTTCCTAAGAAAAGAAGTCTTTCAGTCATCGAGAATCATAGTTCATATAAACCACAAGAATTATGACTTTTCCACCCTGCAAAAATCAGAAACAAGTAGAAGAATCTGAGTGAGAAGAATTCGAGGCAGGTAACTTGAAATACGGAGAAATGATAAACAGCCTTGAAGACTCGAGTTCAAAACGACAGCTGGCAGTAGCTCCCAACACAGCCTCTTCCAATCTCTCATAAAAATACAAATGAGAACACAGGGGGAAATGGAAATGCAGCCCTGTAAATGAAGTCAGTACAGACCAATGCTAGATTCTGCGAAGTTGTAGATAAAGCTGACTCGGGAAGATTCTACTAAGGTGCCCATCAAAGGAAAACCCCACTTTAATGTTATGAAAAAAGACCCCCTTCAAAAATGTAGGAAGAAAATATGTGCCTTCTCTACCATTTCTTACTTGATTTAGAGACCTGAGCACAACCAAAAAACTGGGAAGCAATCCAAGTCTTTCCATATAAAATGGTGCTCGGTGAAATAGGCTGAACTGTGATCCAATTTCCCTCTACACAGACAGGTATTTTGAACATTCAGGTAAAAACATGCACATTCCAAGAAATATTGAAGCAAAATTGTGGGTAAAGGAAAGTGACATTGCTGAAGCATTCTGGAAAGTGTAGTACCTTTAAGGGAAGCTCTGTAAATAAGGGCTGGGATTCAAAGGCCTCTATATTCAAAACTTGCTGAGATTGTAGTTTTCATCACCTTATTGTACAGGGCAAAGATGAAATTCACACAAGAGGAAAAAAGAAATGTCAAATGGAAATACGGTCATGAGCAGCTTAACCTCATTCCATCCCCAGATCTGAGAAAACGATTCAGGTGATTCAGGAGTCCAGTTATCACCCAAGAGCAATCCCCGGAGCCAACCAGGGTGCCCTCTCTGTGCCGTGGAGCTTACTTCTATTAAATGCCACGTGAAGGATTCTCCGAAGCTGATGGATTATAATTCCCAGGATATACTGCCACCTATATTCCCTCAGACCCTGCTCCTGGGAATTTAGCATTCATTTCCAGTGAACTCTGTACCTCACAGCATTCAGTAATCCCCTACAGACCCTCCCCTTGCTTCACACACATCTGCTTAGCAGGAACGACTCTGCTGCTGTGTCTCAGCTCTTATCTCCTATGGTGTGGCCTGCAGAGTAGAAAAAGGGTGAGAGTAGACATTCTCCCACGGGGTCCAGTAATGGCGGCTCCATGTTGACTGAGGGAAATGCTGGAAACACCATCATGTACATCCGCTCTGCTCTCAACCCCAATGAACTTGTGCTAACTTGTATGGACAGTGAAGAAGAAAGGCTAAAGCAACCTGGAATAAGAAAAGAAACAAAAGAGTTATTATAAAAAAGGGCCTGGCCACAGAGATGCTCACGGAGGTCTGAAGACTTTTCACAGCAGCATGACCAACCCAAGGGAGACCGTGTAACCTCAGGAATGACCAGGAGTAACTGTGATACAGAAACCAAATTCTCTCCAAATCTGCAGCAGGAGTTGGCCCGTAACACCAGGAGAAGAAGAAATGACCTCAGCGGAGAGATCATGTGGTGAGCAGCAGGGATGAAGGAGCCCTGGACCCTGGAGAGCCCGTATGGCTCTGGAGGGTAGTGAGCCTAACCCTTACATGTACTCCCATAGTGGGATGCCCTTAGGAGCCTAAATTACAGGACAAGGGGAGTTGTGTCCCCTAGAAATGAATGAAGGGAGGTCTTAGTTCACCAGCCTGCTGTGACAAATTGGTTCACATTTTGGAAGACCGGTCATCCAAGTTCAAGACCTCAGCCCACGGAAACTCCCGGTGCTCACTTGCTGCAACCTCGAGTCCTTGCCTCCCGTTGCGCAGCGAGCTCACTCTTCTGTCTGCTCTCCCAGCTTCCGCTGACCGGTGCCCAGGCTCCCGGGAAGCAGAAATCAGTTTTGACCTGTGGCCAGTCATGACATCCAGTCACCGTCTGGTTGGACAGGTGAGCAAACAGGGATGCCAGGGACACAGAAGCGCCCTGCGCTGCCTCAGCTCACCTCAGAGCTCCAGCTCCGTCAGCTCCGCTGCTGGGTCGCTGCCATTGGAGCCCTCGTAACTGTCGCCAGTATCATGGGGTTTACCTAGTGTGTGGTTCTCAATGCTAAGTGAATATCAGAATCACCAGGGAGCTGTAAAAAAAAATTATAATAATAATAAAAGTTTCGAGACCCATTAAATCAGAATTTCTGCAGTGGAGACCCAGTTATCAGCATTTTCATAAAGCTCCCTGGGTGATCCTATTGCTCGCCATGGGTTGAGAAACTTTTCCAGTGTTCCCTTCCCCCAGTCTGCCTCCCTCAGCTTCAGTGGGACTGGAAGAGGCTCCCAGCCTGTGTCATCCCAGCCCACTTTTACCTAACTGACCACTCATAAGAGTAAGTTTGTGAACTGGGGGTTTTAAGAAGCACCTAACCTGCATTATTCTCCGTGAGATTGTCCCCCATTATTGTTCCTTGCTATGATTCTAGGTTAACACAACACACAATCCATTTTATCCAGAGCCAGTAGAAAAATGGGGAAAGAAAGAAAGTCAACCTGCGTGAATTGGCGATTTGGCTAAATTAATTAGGGCTGTGTAGGTTATAATTTACCAATCTATCAAAAAGTTCTTAAAGAAAAAATTCAGCTGTGTTTAACAGGACCTGTAACTAGGTACTAGAAATTCTGTTTTTTTCCCTGTCTTTTAAATATCTTAATCTGTTACATGCTACAGTTTCTTTACCTGCTGTTTTCCCAGGAACATTCAAGTCACTTATAGACAAATCAATAAAACAGACACTCCAGGTTTCTCTCCCTTCCTATCCAGGTCAGCCCAGAGGTATGGGAGACCCTTCCCCCCCCAAAGATGTCCGTGTCCTAATCCCTCAAAAACCTATGGCTATGTCACACCACATGGCCAAAGAGACTTCACAGATTAAGTACCTTGGGAAGGGATGGTTACCCTGGATTGTGTGGCTGGCCCAAAGCTAATAAAGTAGAGGATGAAGGAAGAAAGAGTGGTGTCAGAGCGCTGCTACGTGAGAAGGACGTGCTGGCTTTAAAGATAGAGGAAGGTGGCCATGGGCGAAGAATGTGATGGCCTCTAGAAGCTGGGAAGGGCTCACAGCTGACAGGAGCCTCATTCCGACAACAGCAAAGAACTGAATTCTGCCAAAAACTCAAATGAGCAAGGAAACAAGTCCTTCCCTAGAGTCTCCAGAAAAGAACCGGGGCCTTCTGACCCTTCATTGTAGCCCAGTGAAATCACTGTCAGACTTCTGACCAAAAGAACTGCAAAAGACTGACTCAATAGGGCCCCGGATTCGTGGCAATTTGCTTCAGGAGAAATAGTAGACTAATACAAGGCAGGTTCCATACTGTAGAAGTGTGGATGAGTTATGACAGAATTAATGTTGAATTATTCATCCCCCTTCTCCTGTCTCCTCCCTTTCTAACCCCTAAGGATGTAAAAGATTTTCAATAGTTAAAAGATAAAATTCTGAGACTCTTATCAAAGCCCAAGTCAAGGAAGTTAGCATCAACTGATAATGCTAACTGGGTGGTTAAATGTCCCTAACTCTACTTTATAGCTCTTCTCTGAATCATATTAAGGATTGACGGTGGGCTTGTGTAAAGACTTAGGAGAGTTTGTGCCTATACATTTATGGGACATGCTTGGGCCTCACTCAGAGTTTGGAGAAAGGATCAGTGAAGGTCACTCTTGGATTTGAAGGAACAGAAAGGAGCAGATATTTGTTAATTTATTCATTATTACATTGATTCCACAAGATCCAAGTACTGAGCAAGGTTCCTTACACATGTCATCTTATTTAACCTCCACAGCAACATCAGAGAGCCAAAATTATGTCCACTCAACCAGAGGAAGGGAGGCTTGGAAGATCCAGAAACTTTCCAAAGGCCCAAAAACGAAAAGGATCTTTCTGATTCCAAATTGATCAAGGATGAAAACAATAGTGTCTTAGGTTAAAATTCACTCTGAAGGACATGCAGAACTCTTTATCCTGATTTAGGGACACAAAGCACCACTCTGAGGTCCCACTGTCTTTTAAATATCTTAAAATACCATGGGGATTGGCAGGGTTTAACCAGGACCATAAGTGAATAAGACTGTTTAGTGGCACCTACTGTAAGCCAATACGAGGCTGGGCTACTTACATCTCTTATCCCTTATTTTCACAATAACCATGCGATAATTATGTCGTTATAATTTTATCTCTCCACAGTTTCCAAATGAGGAAACTGAAATTCAGAAAGGCTAAGAAACCTTCCCAAGGTCAACGAGTCGGTAAACGGCAAAGCCAGAGTTTTGGTCTTACGTGACTTCCAATATTCCACAAGGTCAGCCCCACGTGAATCTGACTCTTCTGAACTTGCTCCTCTGAATCTCTTAACCCTGGAGAAGTAAAAATCCAACAGCCGTCACCTATCTCTCTCTGCGATGACCACACCAAAGTTCAGCCATTCTGTGAAGTCCCATTGGAAATAATCAGGCAGGCAGGATTTCTTCTCATCTCACCTTCCACAGGGTGGAAAAGTTGTGTCCTTGAAATTTCTGCGGAGAGCAGTGGAGAGAAAAGCAAATAGACAGATCCATTAGATGATTATAAGTCACTGTGCTGAGCCAAATTTAATTGATGGAAGCTTCAAACTGAGTTGATGCAAATCTGAGTTTTCCCAATACATGTTGCAGGTGTTGTATACCTTCTCTGAATGCAAAATAAACATTGTATGACTACATAATACATGGAGCATTCTGTTTTCAGAACCAAGAGTTCTCTCTGCCAACTACTAAGATCCTGCTAATTGATACACTGTGGTTTTTGGCCAGCCAGTAACTTATTTCCATAATGTCAGTTGGTGGTTTAGTACATTTTATTTTTTATGGTTTGCTTGCACTGTTTTCTCCCAGTGTATAGCCAATTCACCCACCAGAGCATTTGGCGTGAATCATTGGGCACAGGGCAATGGTATTTCAGCTTCTGTGTAGATTGCGGACAGAGGCCAATTATTACCTGGTATTAATTTGTGTTCTATTTGCCTGGTACTGTTTTTTTTTATTTTTCTGGGGAAAAAAAGAAAGGAAAAACAACCTAAAGTAATACAACTGGATTCAACCTACAAGCAAACTCCAAGCAACAACTTAGTAGGACAGGGGAGGGGGCTGCAATATGAGTGAGAAAGGCAAGTGACAGGCTCAGTGGTGAACACTGGCAAAGGTAACAGGTTACCTGTGGCAGTTCCATTTGCACCTTGAAACAGGAGCTACAGTAACACCTCAAATCCCGGACCTCCATTGTCTATAATCAGGTATAAACTGGACCTAAGTTTAAGCAATGTGCATTGATGATTTTGTCGTTGTGGGTATTTTTCTTCGGGTTACTCAAGTGAGGTGCTGAGATCACTCCTTTTCCTAAAGGCACACCGGATGACCAAATGACCAGAGCTGAGTTAACACATTTCAAAGGTTATCCTGAATATGATAAGGTTTATGGAAGTCATAAAAATTCCAGTTTTCTCAAAAATTAGTATTTATCAGCAAGCCAATCAACATGATGATAAAAGCTCTGGATGGGAACGTAAATCTGTATTATCAACATGACTTGGAGGGAACAGTTATATCAAATGAAATTGACATTTTTGGTTGAATTGTGTGCAGTTTGCAGTGTGTTCGTTTTTTTGTATGGTAACCTTGGCTTGTCCTAACAGTTCAGAACATAAATCTTCATTATATCTTCTGAAGATCAGACACCCATCTGTCGGCTCATTACAGTGGTTGTAGAGAAAACATTTGGAAGGGATGATTTAGCAAAAAGTCATTCTTGGCTACAGGGAACTCCCCAAGTGCAGAGAGACAGAATGGACTGAATTTTGGAAAACACAGAGGTTGGAAGGAGCTCAGAACCCTGCTACATGGGAAACCAACATGGAAAAGCGACCTTGTGCTCACAACAGCATTGCTAAAGCAGCAGATGCCCTAGATGAGTGGGCAGCAGCCAGAGACGCAGGCACGGCTTTCAGAGGTGCGTGGACAATCACTGAGAAGGAGCAGGCATCTGGAAAAGATGGGAACAACAACCAGAACTGGAGAGAAGGTACTGAAGGTCTGTCCTTTCACAGAACCCAAATTGTTGAGGACATGCTCACAATCTCCTGTACCGAGAATAAGAGGAAACCCCTCTCATAGACTTGCCTTCCTTTTACCTCCCTAGTCCTCAACCTATCTCCTTCTGATAGCAGTACCCCACGTTTTCTTTTGGGTACCCCTCCCCTCACCTTTGAATATGCATTGGGTTGGGCTGATTCTACCCCAGCTCCAAAAAATGGGTATGTGGCCCTGATCCATACAATCAGGCTATCAAATTCTCCTGGACGTAATTGGGACTGAGAAGGTATGGTAAGCCATGGCCATGGCTGCCCATGAAAAGACCCTAAATATGTATATATACATTAAAAAATCTCTAGACTGTGATTCAGCATAGGAAAGGGGGAAATGCTCAAGTGCTAATATAGCACAAATTTCAGCTTCCATGGACAGTATGTTTGGATTATTGCTTTCTGAGTGCGTAAGTATTGCCTTATATCAAAGTGGAAGTTGTTCCTGGGTGCTGAAGTGGCTGGGGTAAAAAGGGTATGTGATTGTCTGATTTAGTAAACATCTCCTCCATACAGATTGCTAAGACTTTGGGTCTGTGTCTGAGCAAGCCAAGGAAGGCAAACCACACCTTCGTGCCCTCATCTCTTCTACATGTAGGTTTTTTGCACTGCTTACCTGACACTTTGAAGGTAAAGCAAAGTGAAGAGCATTTGAACTGAGTTCAGGTTGACATTATTGCCAACCCTTGAACCTGAGCCAGATTTTGTGCTTGGATCCAGCTCAATGTGAATACGGTAGACTCAATCATAACTGACCCAAGGATGTAGGGTGGAGCAGTGGAAAGGAAGAGGAAAGATCCTTATTTCTGTTATTTTATTATCCGTGGGCTTGTAAATCTAGAGCTGCTAGGTGAAACCTTGCTACCATATAAGGAAATCCTGCATGAGAAAAGAAAAGCCAAGACAAGCAGAGATGGAGCAGGGCCAGGTCTGGAAGACATCATTTAGCCCCATGCTTTAACCTGGCCACTTTTGGACTCTTTGGTTATAGCAACCAACATTTTATTTACTGCTTAAGTTAATTTGGGTTCAGATTCTTTTAATTTTCAACCAAAAAAAAAAGAGCCCTAACACATTGTAGCAGGTGGACATTTCTTCGGGTTGTTCTTGAAGATTCCGGGGATTAAGTTTCTCCCACTGCATCAGTTATTGACCTCCTGGTTCTCAGCCCTCACATTGTCCCTGCTCTGCTCTGTGATTCTAGGGTTGGGAACTACATTTCCCAAAGACCTTGACAACTGTCTTCCTGTTGGGCTTGGCCACTGGGGGCACTGGCAGGAGGTTGGAAGGCAGGTGAAGGGGAGAAGGGGCTCTTCTTGCTTCTGCTCGGGCAGCAGCAGCAGGCAGGTAGGCTCCAGGCTCCAGCATCTTTTGGTGCTTCTGGCTCCAGGCATGTCCCATGCTATCAGCAGTGCCAGTGGCTGCATTGCCCCTCTTGTTGGTTGGAGCACCTGATACGACGTGTTGGCACTATAAGCCAAGAATCAGTAGCACGGCAAACCCCTGCACTACCAGCCATGCAAGGGCCCCTCCTCCAAGCTACTAGTGCCCATTGCAGCATCCTCAATACTTCTCTTTAGTGTCCCCTGACCTAGACTTGTGAGATCGATGTATGCTTTTTGTATTAAGCCACTAAACATTGGGGGCCCTGTTATACAGCACTGTTGTAGTAACAGGTAATTATTACAACCTACTTACCCAATTTAAACCCCTTCTATAAAACTAATGGATGCTGACTAATATACCAACTATCATTGCCAAAGTGAGGGGCACAGTGGGACTTGGACAGCTTGATGTTCTTCAGTGGAGTCATGAATATTAACCAGATGCGCAGCTCCTCTGGAGTCTGGCCAGGTGCCGTTCAGGGGACTATTTCCCTAGGGATACTCCCCCCCAAAGTGGCCCATGGCTGCCTGCAAGTGAAGGCATATTTACCCAAGATTGCAACATATATTTATTACATCTCCACCCCAGGTGACTGGAATACCTCACCTTGCCTTACTCTCTGGAATGTAAAACAAGACTGACATTGTGCAAATTCCACTCTTCGCCAATGTTCTGATGATCTCCTACTGTGCAACAGTCCACCCTAAAACTTAGGGGCATGAAACAACATCACTTTATGATGCTGTCAGATTCTGTGGGTCAGAACTTTGGATCAGGACAGCAGAGATGTCTGGGCCCAGCTGGGAAGCCCTGGAAGGCTGGGGTTGAGTCAAACAGCTGGAGCAGGTATCTTCTGGAGATGTCTTCACTCACAGGTTTGGAAGGCTGTCTCAAACAGGGCCGCTGGGGCATCGCCATCACAGCAGCCTGGGGGTAGTTAGGCTTGTTCCATGGCAGCTTAGGGCTCCAGGAACAAGTGCTCCAGAAGAAGAGGCAGAAGCCCCCGATCTCACCACAGCCCCTCTGCTCTGTTCTCTTGGCTGAAACAGCCTCAAGCCCACCCAGATTCAAGGGAATGGGACACATATGCACCTGTATGGCAGGATTGTCAAAGAAGCTGCAACCCTGTTTTAAAGCCAACACGCCCACCGCCCTCCTGGGAAAAGGTGTGCAAGTAAAAGGGCACGTCTCCTTCTTCCTGCACTAGCAGTACCTTGGAGCTTCTGTGCTAGCTGTGGCTCCAGGAGGCACTAAGATAACCTCAGGAGGACAAAGAACTGCCTGGCCTCGTATTCTCAGTTGGACTGTTCATGGGGTGCTCTCTGGAATCACAGCTGCAGGCAGCGTGAAGATGCAAAGCAGCTTTTACAAAGGTTAGCGACAGTCAAGCTGCTTCTCCACAGTTTGTCATCTTTTAAAATATCTTTCTAGCTTAGCTCAGACCCCAAACCAGGCACATCCACAAAATGGAGCAGGGTCTTCATCAAGTAATGGTGGAAACAAAAAATAAATAAATAAATAAATAAAATAAAAAAACCAACCCTTGCCACTGACAGTCCTTAGGGGGTCTTGTGAAATGACTCATGACCTGCTAGGGGCCTCTTGTCACCTGCAGAAAGTTCCCAACACTGCCCTAGAAAGAATCCACGGATGGATTCCTAATGTAGCACTGTTGCTGGGATCCAGATATGTCCTTCACAATATGCAGCAGCCGCACATCAGAAATTCAAATTAACAGTCAACTTACATCAATCAAGGGGTGGGAAAGCATCTCAGCATGAACTGTCTAGCTCTGCTCGCATCTTACGCCCTAAAATGAAAGGGGCTGGGGGTTATCGCCAGGCGACAGCATCCACAGGGACTGTCCAGAGCAACAAAGGGGTTCGTCGTAAAGGCCACAGCGCTTTGGAATATCTGCCGACTTCAGGCGTGTTCTTACTAACGTCCGTTCACAACGCTATTACCGGCCCCGAGGCAAATCTAATATCTCCTTGTGCCCTTCTGACAAGGTCTTCATGGAATTTGGAGTGATAACCTTTTGATCTCCCCTTTGTTTCTAAAATTCAGTTATTTTCAGACCACAGTCATGATCACTGCCTAAATATTTTGATCAAAAAATCAAACTTCCTCAAGCTTTCACAGCTGACACAGACTTCCTACCAGATGACCCCAATTTTCAAGAGCACACATGTCTGAGACTACTACCCTCAGGCTCTCGGCGGCAAAGAATGTCCTCACTGATGCTCTTTTCTTCCGACCTCTCCCTATTGCCCCTCTTTAGAGTACCCAGCAGTGTACCTAGAGGACAGCAGGAAGCACAGAAGGGGCTGGAGACCAGCTGGAGCCCAAGAGACCATGGGCGGAGACGGGCAGAAAGCTCTAGGAGATGTGCGGGCAGAGTCAGACATGGTAGAGAAGGAAGAAACAGGACGGATCTGTTCTAGGGTAATGTTTTGTTTATTATGTTTTTCCTTCAAGGAGTGCAAATACCTTGCCCAAAAGAACATACTGCTGTTTCTTATAAAATTTCCAGAAATACTCTCTACAAGACACAGAAGACGAAGTCTGTATTTGTTTCTATGGAAACCTCAGCTTGACATGAGGTGCCTCGTACTACAGCGACCTACAGACACTAACAAGACCTGATGCATGAATTAGGAGAGAGTGAGGGGGAGTAAAGGTGTATTCGAACTACACCGAGAAATCATAAATATAACTCTTGGTTCCCAGGCCCTGAAAAGACACAGTGCCCAGCACACCGCCCATGTTTCTGGAATGAATAATCACTCTTCCCACCCAGTACTAACACTCAAGGTATCTTTTAAAACATTTGCCCTTCCTTCCAGAATCCATAAGCCTCCCTCCTTCCTTCCAAAGAGACATCCCACAGGCTGACCCCCACTCACCACCACTCCCATCCCAACAGAAGCTCCTTGGCACAGCCTTCAGCAGAGCCAGCCTGAGCAAGCCTTGTCTTGCCTGCTCATAGGTGCCACCGCGCTCTCTGCAGCCCCTTCCCATC